>DF362393.1:18512-42093 GCA_000787875.1 Solanum virginianum | reverse complement strand
CAGTGCATTATTATAAGAAATTATTCCGTTCCATTTTTATAAAGGGGAAAAGGCATAAAGGATGTCAAGCAGCTTACAAAGAGATTAATAGACTATTTTTAACTAATGTATGTTTACTGACTTCGGTGGATGGTAAACATATGCCGCCTCCTAATTCTTGTATTTACATAAACATATGTATTTTTAGGAGGCACCGTTGAAAGGAAAAGCTGTTTGTCTTGACAAGTTCAAGTGCTTTATCGTCGTCTTCTTCAGATATGATGCCACGTGGAATGGCCGTTCATTATGATCAACATCTCCCTTCATCGGATGTAAACTTTGTCTTGCTTAATGCAGAAAAGGAAAATCCTTATGTTAAACGCCTCCTCTCTTTGAAGGTATACTTCGATCATGAGTATGAAGAATTTCCATTTCCCTACAAGTGTCACGTAAGGCACTTGAGGCTTCTTAAATCGTTGCAGCTGGTGTATATACCATTGACATTTTCTTTGCTGAATGAAATCGGTATGCTTGTTCATTTGAAGTTCTTACACATCTGGACAGAGGCAAAAGCTCTCCCTCTGTCATTTTCAAACCTCTGCAATCTAGAAACTCTGGTGGTGGATAACCCCATGGTAGTATCACCTGTTATTTGGAGTCTTGCAAAGCTACGAGATGTGCGCATTGTGCGTTGTTCTCTCTTTGATCCTTGCATCAACGAACCAATAGTGTTAGAGGAGGACTTAAAGCTAGAGAATTTGAGAACATTATATCATCTCTACCTTCCCAGTTCAGAAGATACAGAGGATATTTTCAAAAGGTTTCCAAATCTTCAAATCCTTAGAGTCTGGATCGAGCAACAACCAAATAGATCAGGAGAGAAGATTTGTTTTCCAAGATTTGATGTCCTTAATGAACTTGAAGAACTTCAGCTACATGTTCCAAGATTTGATGTCCTTAATGAACTTCGCCTAAAAGTTTGTTGGTATTCATTCAGTGAATATACGCATGAGTTCCCTTCGAGCTTGAAGGAACTGGATTTGGGAGGGCTCAATCTGACATCGGATTCACTGTCGAGAATCGCAAGACTACCCAACCTTCAAAAACTGTGTCTAAGAGAGATAGAAATGGAGGGAGAGCAAGAATGGAACATGGAAGAAGTCATCTTCCAGAATCTCATATCTCTGACATTGAATGGTATGTTTTTTTCCAAATGGCAGGTTGATGGAGAGAAATCCTTTCCCTTGCTCGAGGAATTAAAAATACGATATTGTAGGAAGCTTATAGAGATCCCAGAGAGTTTTGGGGATATCGCTTCATTAAAGTCCATCTCGATCTTCGGAAGCCGTCAGCTTGAAGAGTCGGCCCTCAATATTCAGCAATACGTTGCAAATATGACCGGAGAAAACAAGCTTCAGGTACACTGCGAAATGAACTAATTCAATAATACAATAGTTAGGATGTTTATTCTTATTGTAATTGAGAAATTCATTCTAATAATAATATAAGCTTTATGATGATGATGATGGTGATATAATGGTATTATGATATTTTTTGAATTACTTTGTGAACATGTATAATCTTCTTTGCACTGAGCTCATAGGCTTCAGAATGCTGGATCTATCCTTACACATTTATGCTGCCTTCAAGGTGTTTCAGTTCATTGTGTTTAATTACTATTTTTACTGTCGATGTATTGTTTCTTATGCTTCCTGCAGTATTTGTTTTGTCTTCTTTTCTCTGTATGTTTGTCGATATGTGTTACCTGAGCTAGGGTCTGCATATCCTCTACCTTTCTCAGACCTCACTCGTGGATTTCACTGGTATGTTGTTGTAATTGTTGAACTGTAACATTTTGTTCCTTGTGTTTAAATGCTTTGTAATGCTCGCTTTGTATTTGTTTTGTCTTCCTTTCCATTGTATATTCGTTGATATGTGTTACGCACCGGAAAGTTTTGCACTTTAAAGCTTTTCACTGCTACTTAAACAACAAATGAAACTTAAACATCAAATGGCACTTACAAAAGTTGTTTTCATACAAAAGTATTCTTAAAAACAGTCTCCCAAGTAGCACCTGTTTTCACACAAAAGAACTCTTAAAAACTAGTAAAACGAGCACGCATCAAAGCTTCACCAAAGGTGATTTTGCATCCAAACAAGCAGCTAACATAAGGTGTCATAAACATACAACTACTACTCTGTTCAATTCTTTAACATAACAATTAACATAATTAGTTCGAAATGCATACTGAAACAGCAACAATAGTGAAATACCAACAACTCTGTTTTATCCTACGTTAGGAGAAATACCATCAATTATCCCAGCACAGATGATAAAAGGAAAGGATCCAAAGCTGCATTTTTGTTGTCTAAAATCCACATATCAGTTGTTATTGCAATTCTACTTGTGAGTGTTTCCAATAAGTTGGACGTTTTAGATTTCAAATTGTCAAAAATCTTCAAAATATCGTTTCTTCATTGTGTTTCTTGACACCATTTTGAATAAAGGTTGGAGACTAGATACAAACTTTCTAAATCCCACATGATCAACAATGGATAGTGGATATTCATGCAAAATGATGGCATAAGCAAGCTCTCTGCTTGATATATCTTAATCAAAGTAATGTGGTGTACTACCATCAGTTGTCCTTGAACCATCCTCAATTTCCAAATCACTTGGCTTTTTGCAACATCTACGAATATGTTCAAACATAAATTTTGTCCCACAATTTCAAGTTGATTTTATACGACCACCACAATACTTACATGCACTATAGTGGACGCCATCAACCTTCACTGGTATAAAATATTGCCAAGCTTTACAAGTAAATCTTCCTTGCTCAATTTCAACAACTTCGTTGGTATCTTCATTTGCTTGTGAAGGCATTTGACCATCGTCTTTAATAGGGACAGTATTAGATGATGAACACATTTGATTTTGTTCGTCTTGAAATTCCATAATTTCCTATAAGAAAAATCAACAAAATGTTTGAACAATATATTAAGAATCACATAATACATCAGATGCTTCAAAAAGAAAGGTTTGGAAGAAGGAAGAGTTTCCATAGTCGGCATGCCAGGGCTCACCAGCGGATAATTAGGAAGCTCACCAGCGGACCAGCTGAGATAAATGTCATTTCCATAGCTGAGATAGATGTCATTTCCATAGAGATCCCAGAGAGTTTTGGGGATATCGCTTCATTAAAGTCCATCTCGGTCGTCTTCGGAAGCCGTCAGCTTGAAGAGTCAGCCCTCAATATTAAGAAATACGTTGCAGATATGATCGGAGAAAATAAGCTTAAGATAGACTGCTGAGTTTGAGTTTGTGGCGAAATGAAGTCATCCAAGTCCTTATCGCTCCAGGGAAATCACTTACATCTTCTTTCCTACGTTATATTCCTTCTTGATTTACTAGTTTTTGATGCACGTGTTATCTACTTATTTAACATTAATTGCATATAAAAAAAATTATTTTTTTATCATCACAATGACCAAAAGGTGTCACATAAAATGGGTAGAGGGAATAGGAAGCAATAATTAATTCATAATTTGACGTGACATAATAAAAACTTTATTCTCGATATTACATAAATCTTTTTAATGAAAATCTTTTATTTACTTCTCTAGAGGTTTTCTACTGATAGTCGCCTCGGTGACACTGTTTGGTCAAATAATTTTACTAAACTTATTTTGATATGCAGAGACAAAACTAGAATTTTAATTTTATGGGTTCTGACTTTCATAATGACGATTTTAAGTAATGATCATTGATCTCTAAATTTAATATTTATACCAATTACTTCCTCCGACCATTTTATTTATATATTATTCTAAACTAGATGTCCATTTTTGAAAGCTAAAGTGATAATTCATCACTTATCTCTAATTTATCCGTATTATTCATTATAATTATTTTTTAAAATATTCAATTTATTATATTTAAAGGGTGATATACTAATTTTTTAACTAGAATTATTTAACGATTGTGTCAAGTTAAATATGAATAAGTAAAGATGGATAGACGAATAAAATATTTATCTAACTTACAAAACTTAGAAGTAAAGTCTTAATACTTTTTATCCTCTTATCTAAACACTTACAAGTAGTACGCAACAATTACTATATATCATTCACAAAATTTTATGGGTGTCATTAGTCACTTTATCTACCTTTAAGTATATAATTTTATCTATTATTTTATTTATGATTATGATTTTCAAATAAAAATCTTGAAAATGAAGACCTTTTAATTCTGAACATGAAATTATTTTTAATAGAGAATTTATTTTCTCCAAACTAAGATTTCTTTTTTAATTTTCTGACCTTGTAATATAGTAGGTTAGTAGAGTTTGTCATGTTTTTATATCTTGTGTTGTTATTATCAGTCTTATATTTGTTACTTTAATTGTATTTATATACTATCATTTGTTTTTCACTTTAGTCATTTTTTTTATATCTCTAGTATCTTCTGTTTATAGGGTTTGATATATTTTTGACGAGAGTCTTTTGGAAACAACCTCTTTATCTCTATGAGGTAGTCATAATGTTTACGTACATTTATCCTCTTTAGACTCCACTTGTGAAATTCCACTAAATATGTTATTGCTATAAGATTTTTTTCTAGTACGAATCAAATTATTCGAACTCAAACAAAAATTAAAGTCCAATAAAAAATAAAATTAAAAAATTGTACATGGTTGGAAGTTTCTATATCACGATGACTGACCCCTCTACTTATAAGAAGAAATTAGAATATATGACTTTAAAAAGTGGGTGAAAATGACAAAGGAAATTATTTGGGAGGACACTAAAAGGGCTATTTTTGCTATGGATCCTTGCAAAACGGCAATTTTTGCACATTCTTTTTAAAGTGGCCAATATTTAAACTATTGCTTTAAGATTCTATTTATGCAAATTGCCCCTCGACGCTCCCCTCGCTGTTGGTCCAATAAAGTTTTATTGGGCCTAATCAAATGCTATGGGTCCTTGCAAAACGGCAATTTTTGCACATTCTTTTTAAAGTGGCCAATATTTAAACTATTGCTTTAAGATTCTATTTATGCAAATTGCCCCTCGACTCTCCCCTCGCTGTTGGCCCAATAAAGTTTTATTGGGCCTAATCAAATGCTATGGGTCCTTGCAAAACGGCAATTTTTGCACATTCTTTTTAAAGTGGCCAATATTTAAACTATTGCTTTAAGATTCTATTTATGCAAATTGCCCCTCGACTCTCCCCTCGCTGTTGGCCCAATAAAGTTTTATTGGGCCTAATCAAATGCTATGGGTCCTTGCAAAACGGCAATTTTTGCACATTCTTTTTAAAGTGGCCAATATTTAAACTATTGCTTTAAGATTCTATTTATGCTCAAATTTCAAGTCAGATACATTACTATTTCAAATTTCAAGTCAGATACATGTGTCTTTGATGCTAAACACATTCTAAAATACATATACACTGAAATAGAGGCGAGTGAGCATAGATACATGCCACATGTATTCAGAATATCACATATTTTTTGAAATACAAATACATAGGAAGAGAGACAAGTGAAAGATTTAGTGTATCCCAAATACATCTAAATCATACTTGGCTACAGTGTATCTAAAATAAGTTACACCTAATCTGGCCTATATATATCCATCATACATATATTTGAGTGCGTCGGGCAGATACATGTACAAGGCAAATTAAAGTAAATGTGGTATGAAATGTAATTTTAAAAAATAAAGTGAAGCTGCATAATTAGATCCTAAACTAGTGAAATTTGTGTCGTTCGCTCATATTCTTATTCTTATACTTAGCAATAAAAAAATAGCTCGATGCATAAATTATTTCATTTTAATACAAGATTTAGAGAAGACTAAAGAGTACTAACATTTTAAAGGAGTATAATATAGATAATGTATCCTAATACAAGCATTAGCTATTGATTCACAAATCGAATAAGTATGAAATATCTTGAACAATTATTTCGATATCACAGTTTTAATTAAAGATATGAGTAAGTCAACTTGCGCATTATATCATTAAAAAAAATTAATTAATATAAAGTAGTTGTTAAATAGACAAAAATAGGTAGTTCGTACATTCTTTTTTCCTAGGGATAAAAAGGCAAAAGGAGAAAGGATAAAGTTGAGTTGAGACTAATTAAATTTTGCAATAATAAAATTTAAAAAAGTCAATAAAAAATAATAAAAAGAAAAGACAAGGGATGATTAGTCTACCTAAATTTCCATTAATCCCACGTGAAATATGTAAGAAGGATGAATATACGCAGATTTTTTTCAAGATTAATAAAAAAGAAAAGATATTTTTGACAGATATTTGATACATTTAAATATTATTTTATTTAAAAAATATTTTTAAAATATAAATTAATTTCTTTTGATTATGCGCTTACTATAATGATTTTCGATGTTAGTCATTTAGTTAAAGAAACAATTTCATAAGCTTTTGTTTTTACGTTGCTTTAAAATTACAACCGTGATAAAAATAGAAAATAAGATTTGTGATCCAATAATATAGCATAATCTATATTATATTAAAAGTATGAAGGTTCTTAATAAAGTTGACTGAATTTTTTGTCTTTTATTAAAAAAATTCTCTTTAGATACAATTATTTTTTCACTATATTTTTCAATTATCATATTATTTTTCTGATAATATTAAATATAATAAACATAATAGAAACTAAACGATAAAAATTTTCTTATTTTGGTCACATTTCTATAGAATCTTTTTTCAATTAAAATAGTCTTGATCCAAAAAAAAATAATTAAAAGAAAAAAAATCCAAATAACTTTTGAATAAAATCGTCCTTTTGATTTTTTTCTTAACATTAAAACTTTAAAAATTTAAAAAGTAACTCCTAAACCTAAAAGGAATTCAAAGTGAGAAATATTAAACGTGATTACATAAATAAAAAGAATAAATCTCTAATATTTAGGAGGTTGCATTAAAATTTTATTATATGTAAGCTCCTTTCTTACTCAATTAGAACTCCATCGTTTTTTTCCTTAATAGGACATTTATTATTTTCTAAAATAATTATTATTTGATTATTTCATTAATATTCAAAACTTTAAAACTAATCTAAAAAGTAATTATTCAAAAAGTTGCCGAATGGACTTTGAAGACTAAAGCGTGTATACTACCGTTCTTTTCTTTGTATAGATTTAGAATTTTATAGAAGAAACCAAAATTGTTTTAGGATTTATTTAATTTTTATTAAAGTTCCTTTAGGTATTATTATATTAAAATTACTTTTATAGTGAATTATTTATTTTTTTATAATTTCATAGTTAAATTCTTTCAAGAAATCCTCATAATAAAAAAGTTTTTTTTATTGTGATTAAATTCTTACTCAAAGAATTCTTTTACAACTAAAATAGATTTGATAAAAAAATTAAAAAATACTTTTAAAATAATAATAAAAAAAAGTTTAAAAAAATACAAAAAAAAGCCTCTTTTCCCAACCCACGTCATACCCCACAAAAAAAGGTTCAATAGCTATAAAAAAAAAAAAAAAGGAAAAAACTTTTGAGAAAGAGTCTTGATCCAAAAAGAACAGAGTAAAAAATTTTGAAATATTAATCAAAAAAGGGTTTTAAAAATTAAAAAAAAGTTCCAATCCCGCTCCCCCCAAAAAAAGTAAAAGAAACATGCAGTTATTTATAATATTGACTTCTAAAATATATGGAAAAAAATGATAAAATAAGATTTCTAATCGTAAAAAGATTTTTAAGTCTTTCTTATTTAATAGATTTCTACTTATTTCTTATTTGAATCAAGAACCCTGGAGTCGCTAAGGAAAAATACTAATTTAGCATAAGTTCTAATTAGTGATAGAATCTCAAGGTTTTCTTTCAATAAAAATATATGAAGTTTTTTATATTCTTAAGTTATTTGTTATTAGACAAGATTCACAAAAAATATTCTCTTTTACATCGTGACATTTTTATTTTTGAATTATTGTAAGAAATGTTATTCTTCATTAGTATTTTTTATGTAACACTATTATTTATGAAAGTATATCAATGTTTATATTTTAATTACAATGTAAAGATTCTTGGCGGATGACTTTGAATTTTCTTTCAATGCAACTTCAAGTTGTCATTTTTCATTTTACCATAATCAGTTCATTTTTAAAAGTTTTATATTTAATAATATATTGTACACACACCAATTTACTAATTTTTTTATTTATACATACATATGTGTTATTAATTAATGTGATACAAACATAATTAATATTTTTTATTCTCATATTTCTGAAAAATCAAAGTGTCAATTTTTAAATTATGTTATTTGACAATATTTTTTAAAGAATCGTGAAAAAAGTGTATTTCAAAAAATATTTAATGAAATATAGTTTTCAAATTTACCTTTTTTTCAACAAAATATGGTCATTTTGATTCTGAATAAAACAAATATAATTATACAAAATTATTCATAAAATATACCCTTTATATTATATTTAAATTAAATATATGTTTAAGGTCATCAATTATTGTTCCATTTACTTAGAATTCACTTAGAATTGTGTAGGTTATGTATGGAAAAAAAATCTTGGTAGAAAATATTATTTCGGAACGAGATTTGATAAGTCTGAATTTGATTTAGTTGAATTTCAATGCGAATTCTGAATTAGTTGAATTTCGATGCAGATTATGAACACAAAAGAATGTATTCTTTTGTGATAATATTAATGATTTTCAAATATTTATAGTATTTGATTTAATAGTATTAATGTGACACACATAAAATGCACGTATATTAAACTAGTTTATACATAATTGTGTCAACCAAGGTATATAGTTTTTAAATGAAGTTGATTAGAATCTCAAGTAACTAATAATATATATAGGAATAATAAGGTGAGGAAAAAATTAAGAATAATTTAATAAATTTAATTTCTACATAATATTAAATTATACACGTGTTTAAATAATTGGACGGAAAACATATTTTAATTTCTTCAATTAGTGGACTGGTCAAGAGCTCCAAAAAATCAAACCTTATCTCATCAATCTGTTGAAAAATAGTTGAAATATGATGGTTAGTGAATGAAAGAGTTAACTAGTTTCTACTTGCTAATAAAATATAATATATAGTAGCATTATTATATTATATTATAATATATAGTTTAAGCAGCACCCAGTATTAAATTAAAAACCATTGTTTTCGAAAAAACACAACCCATAGACTTTGAACTTCCATTGCTGCGAGATTTGGTACATATAAAAATTATTTTTGTTTCGTCAGATATTTGATACTTGTATTAAATTTTAATTCGTATTAAAAAAAATATATTATTTAATAAAGATAATTTTGTATCCAGTAGGTTCATTCATGATTATCTAATTCGTTTTGTCATGGGGTAGTGACACAAATTCAATATTAATTCCTATAATTAAATAATTTCTTTCAATCTTTTAAGTAGGACAAAAAAATGGTTTAATATAAATTGCCCACTAGTGAAAAAGAGCTAGAGGGAATATCAACACTTTTTAATTATTCTACACATTTAATTAACAAAAATATAATATAATAAAAGTCACCTTTTTCTTGCACATGTTTTACGCCATAAAGTCTTTAATTAGCTTTTATTTTCTCCATTTTTTAACACCATATGGAATTTTTTTTGCACATTCAAATATATTACTCTTTTTTTTCTTGTGTGTGTGTTTTTCACCGGTCTAATATTTTAACATAAATAGTATTTTTACAATTAAACTTTTAGTAACTTGATTGTGAAAATTATTCATATAAAAAGATGTACCATATATATGATTAAGTGTCGTGATTAAGAAGTTAAAAAAATAAATTAAAGTTGTGTCTTCTCTATCTCTACTAGCAACATATATTTTTGTACAATATATTTTAATGTCCTTAATAAAAATTTTAATTCCTCTATTGCAGTATATAATACGTATCTTTTGATCACTTGATGATAACATAACTCAAAAAGACAAATTCATGAAATATGTTTGGCTGTCACCTCATGATGTGTAAGCCTTCTAGATATCATCAAAGGGTTTAATTCACTTTGACTTTTTCTTTTCCTTTTATTAATTTGTTGAATATACTATATAGTATGATGTTTGTCTCTCTTATTATTGGTCAACATATCCTACCCAACTAGGGTAATCTTCTGAACTAGATGAAATATTGATCGCGGTTTATTTATAATCGTTATCACTTAAATAAATAAATAAAGTTGATAATTATTCTTGCTCGTCTTTAATTTTATGAGGCTCATCATAAAGGATGGGCTAAAGAGAGAGATTAATAGATATTAAGTTGATAAACTTTTGAAAAAAAGATTAGAATGCATACGACACCTTATGTTAATTTTACATTAAATCGGGGGAGAAAATAAGTAAATTGAACTCTAATAGGCATAATACACATGCATATTTGGATTTTGTTTATATTGTATCCCAAAAGATAATTTCATATATTTTTTTTGGAATAATGGATAATTCGTTTCTTCCTTTAACTAGATGTATCAATTTTAAGTCATGTATATGAAAAAGTTCTTGATAAAAAACATTTCCTTTGAACGGGACTTATGCCATACAAATTCAAATTACTCGAGGTTTAATATAAATATCCAACGCTAGATGGAAGGGGAAAAAAGGAGAAAAAGTACAAGCAAATGTTTATCATGATTAATATGAATATCAAACATCAGATGAAAAAAAGAATATGTAAATAATCATGTCATGATTAATATGAATATTGAATATGAACGAAATAAAAAGAGGGAAAGTATAAGTAAATGCCCATGTAATATATATCATTCACAAATTTTTATGGGTGTCATTAGTCACTTTATTTACTTTTACGTATAGAATTTTATCTATTTTTTTATTCATAATTATGATTTTCCAATAAAAGTCTAGAAAATGAAGACCTTTTAATTCTAAACATGAAATTATTTTTAATAGAGAATTTATTTTCTCCAAACTAAGATTCTTTTTTTTTTTAAATTTTTTGGCCTTGTAATATAGTAGGTTAATAGGGTTTGTCATATCTTTATATCTTGTGTTGTTATTATCCATCTTATATTTATTACTTTAATTGTATTTATATATTATCATTTGCTTTTCATTTAGTCTTTTTTTTTTATATCTAGTATCTTTATGGGGATTGATATATTTTTGACGAGAGTCTTTTGGAAACAACCTCTCTATCTCTATAAGGTAGTCATAATGTCTACGTACATTTGTCCTCCTCAAATTTCACTTGTAAAATTTCATTAAATATATTATTTCTATAAGATTTTTTTCTAGTATGAATCAAATTATTCGAACTCAAAACAAAAATCAAACTCCTATGAAAAAATAAAATTAAATATAAGAAGAAATTAAAATATATGACTTTAAAAAAGTGGGTGAAAATGACAAACGAAATTATTTGGGAGGATACTAAAAGGGGGATATAGCAATTTTAATCCCTATATTATTGCATAATTTTGGTTTTAATTCCCATGTTATTTAATTATATGCACATGTAACTTTTTATTATTTGAAGTGTGCAATTTTGGTCCTTAATTGAAATTAATAAAAGTAAACTATCTAACAAAATAATTATTTTAAAATAAGAGCAAACAGAGAAGTAAATAAGATTAATTTTTATATATTCAAAATAATCATTTTAATGGTATTTTTTTTAAAACTATAATTTAAATTTTATATACATAATTCTCCAAGCATTTAGAATTACCAACCATTTAATTTATTTTATATATTTCTAGATACTCATTTTGTTAAATAGTTAACTTTTGTTAATTTTAAGGACCAAAACAACACAATTCAAATAATTGAAGGTTAAGTATTCATAATCAAATAACATAAAATTTAAAAGTAAATTATACAATAATATTGAAACTAAAATTGTTATTTTCCCTCCTAGAAAAAAGGCAAGTATATACTATAAAAGAAAAAACATGGAAGGTCCATTAATTGTTTCAATGTCATTATCATCACAATTTTGTCTCTTAGAAGTTACTCCTCCATTTCATAATATTTATCATATTTTATTTTAATTTTGAATGTCAAAATATATAAAATTTGACCAACTATTTAATAAGATATATTACTAATTGACCTTTATATATTAACTGTTTCTTGAAGATTGAACATCATTAAAAAAAGTAATATTTTAATATATGAGTATAGTGGGATATAATTACTCTCTTTGTTTAATTTATGTGTCACAATTACAATTTTGAGAGTTAAATAAATTTTTATTGTGTATTTAAATACACATGTAATTTTAATTTATTTTTTTGGAATAAACTTTCATATTTGATAACTATGTAAAAAAAAAAACTAACAGTCACAACATTTAACTAAACTTTCATATTTGTGAGAATCTCAAAATTTGAAATATGTCATATAAATTGAGACGAAAAAGTACTATTTTTTATCTTGAATTCCTAAACGAATACTTACTTTAGGACAATTCCTTTTCACTAAAGTGATATTATTTGGAAAAAATGCACAAGTACCCCTTTTGAACTATAACCAAAATTTCAGAGATATACTTAAACTTCAACTTGGTTCTATTACCTTCTAAACTTATTCTTTTTGTAACTAAATACCCCTTATGAGAGAATCATAATTATTTGTAGTATATTCATATATTTTTTAAATATCTAAGTTATAATTTAAAAATACTAAATTAATTTAATCAAACTTAACGTCAAAAATCAGTTAAGCTAACATTAATTTTCTCACTCCCACTTCCTTATTTGCTAGCCAACTTTACTTTAAAACGTAAAACACAACAACTAATATCAGACAAAGGAAATAATTCAACAACTAATTATTTGATGCATATTTTCATTAAAAACATGTGAAGAAAATATATTTTTCTAAATATTTTTTTTAAATGTGTGTATTTTTAATGTTTGTTTCCACCTTCTAGGAACCAAACATATTATTCGCAAAATAAAAACAAATCCAAACGCGTTTTTATTTGTCGGAACTGCAAACTAAATTACCCTTAGTTTTATGTTTTATTTACGTGATATGCCATTTATTAAATTGCGTACGCAATTTCCCTATGTTTTCGTTAACGTAAGCAATTCTAGAAGTACTTTACGTACTTCAAAATTAGAAATTAAATGTAGTCAATGGTCCTAGGAGGTCCATGGCCCTAAAAAGACGGTGATATTTATAGTGTTGTTCGAATTCTATAAAAATATTATTATTTTTGTGTTAGAGTTTTGAAAAATATACTCTTTTTATTTTATGTGATATTTTTTAATTTTTGGTAAAATGTTTAAGAAAAAAAAGAAGACTTTCAAAACTTCTGATCTAAAATCATTATAAGATATTTATGTGGTTGAGAATACTTTGACATAGTCACACTTTACTGCAAGTATTTAAATAGTACAAATTTTAATTGAATTGTCTAAGTGAAACTTCGTATCAATTTTAATTGTCTGCGTATATGTTCAACTTTTGTAAGAACACATACTTTATTACTATCAATTTCGTATATAATTACTTAGTCAAATATACGTGCAACATTTATGTTGACAATTGATTTAAATAAAAATAAAAGTAATCATTTGACTCTACTCAAAAAGAATATTATAAATTGATAAGGTGGAAGCGAAGAAGAAAATAATGATCTCATAATTAATTTTTAACCTACTATATTACAAAATCAAATATCATATATCTTTATTTAATTTATTATTTTGACATGTTATAGTGTATTACACAATTTTTTACATATTTAATTTAGTTAACTCAAAATATCAAAATGACCCAGTCAAACTCCACTGTTTAAATTATAGTACAAATTTTATTTAAGTTGTCTAAATAAAATATTTCATGTCAGCTTTAACTAATTGCATGTATGTTGTAAGAACATGTACTTAATTACTTTAACTTGTACATAATGTCATATGTGTACAACTTAGAATTAATCTAAATAAAAACAAGAGTAACCATTTCACTACTGAAAAAGAATATTTCTTTCGTCTTATTTCATGTGACACCCTTTGACTTGACATAGTATTTAAAAAAAAATAAGACTTTTGAAATTTATGGTCAAAAATCATTTTGAAAAATTTGTATGGTTGAGATTCATTTCATTAAGGGTAAAAAGAGAATTTTAAAGCTGAATTGTTTCCAATTAGAATAAGGCAATATTCTTTTTGGAAGGAACCAAAAAGAAAAAAATATCACATAAAATAAAACAGAGGGAGTATTATGAATTGATAGGAGAAAAGATGACCTCATTATTCATATTTAATTGTTATTTTTGAATTCAAATGGTACATGTTCTTAATTTGTTATTTTGATATAGCAAAATTTTAGATAGAAAACAGTGAAAGTTGTATTAAGGGTAGAAGGCTAATAAGTTAATAGGGGTAAGTTGTGATATAGTAGGTTAATAGGGTTAGTAGGATTAATCGTATTTTTCTATCCTGTGTTGTCATTATTTATTTTATATTTATTTTTTTATCGTATTTACATAATCTTATTGGTTTTTCATTATTAGTCATTTTCTTTTTCCTTTTTTTCATATCTAGTATCTTCTGCTTATAGGACTTGATTTTTTAGTCGAAGATTTTCCAAACCAGTCTCTCTATCTTTATGAGGTAGTGATAAAGTCTACGTACATTTTACCCTTCCTAAAATTCACTTGTGAGATTCCATTAAGTATGTTGTTGTTGTTAATATGTATCAACGATTGTGTTACATATTCTTTACATATTTAATTATTATTTTATTATAAACTAATTTCTTTATTGTACATGTTACTCTTAATTTTATACTTCCTCTGTCCCATTTTGATTAAATTTGTGACGTAATGCAAACATATTAAGAAAATTATTTAAAAGACAAAATTTATATCATACTTTTTATTATTGCCCATTGTAAAATTATAAATACGTAGTGTAGTTTATCTCCTACAAAATATAAAAATTCAATAAATGAAAGAGTAAATATGAAAAAAATTTCAAGCATTCACTTTAAATATTGAACAATTTAAATATTTTAAATATTAAAAAAATATAAAAAAATTAATTAATTTAAGACATATACATGCTATGTTGAGAAATTTAATTTAATCTAAACAAAAATAAGAGTAATCATTTCACAATGCTTAGAAAGAATACTATGAAGAGATGGAAAAGAAAAAGATGATGACAAAAATAAACAATGACTATGAATAGACACTTCCCACGTGGTGACATCAAACCATGGTCTACAAGTTTAGTGGAGAGGTAGTTCAAGTAGTTATCTCCAAAAGACAACCTCTTTATATTCTTCATTCACCACCCTTTTTTTTTTAAATAAAATTTTTTCAATTAATTTTGTTTGACTATAAAATAAGCACCTAACACAGTCAATACACTTTCATTTCTTCAATCATCATCATATAGAAGACCCCTTTTCCTCTTCTTGTGTTGTATTTAGCTGAAAAACAAAAACCCCCTTTGGAAAATACGTACAAATTCATCAAAAAGATTCAATCTTTTTAAGGTTTGTCATCTTTTCTTGACTCTTATTTGGTGTTAATTTGAAGTTATATGGAGTTTGATTTGTTTAATTAGTGTTTTAATTGCTTATTAAGTGCAAGTTCTTGACTTTGTTTCTGTTTTTAATCTTGGAATGGAAATTTTCTGCTTCTGTATATGTGAAGTTTCTTTTGTTTTTCTATTTTTTGGGTTGTGGGGGTGTATTCAAGATTTGAGCTTTTTAATTGAGATTTGATTAATTAGTCTAATTTGAGATTAATAGCCTATTAAATGCAAGATTTTGACTTTGTTTATGGTGTCATTAAGTTTCTGTGGTGATCTTGCTATCAAAGTTTTGTGCTTTAATTTGCTTACTGTTATGTATGAAAAGTTTCTGTGACTTATTCTGTATATAATGGAGCTGTTCATTTGAAGTCCTCCTTTTTTTTCCCTTTTGTTGATGTGTGGGCAAAGGCGGATTCAAGATTTGAATTTTAGGGGTTCAAGTTCAAACTTTTATCCCGGAAAGAGACTTTTTATATCTATGAGGTAGTGTTAAGGTACGCGTACATTTTACCCTCCCAAACCTCACTTGTGGGATCCCATTGGGTATGTTGTTGTAAGTTTGAATGTTTAGCACTATCTAGTTGATTTACTGAGTTCGAAATTTACTTTTTGTGATTTTTTAGTGAGTATTTTAGCACATATACAAGGTTTAAGCTAAAAGCTATGGGGTTGAAATAAACATGTATAATTATGTGCTGCATCTGCTCCTGTTTGTGGGGGTGGGGCTGAGACGGAGCTACATGATCAGAACTGAGAAGGGGTTCAATTGATTCCGTTAGTCGGAAGAATATACTGCGCAAATAGAGTAAAAAAATTTCCCCTTCAAAGTAGGAAGCTTCTAGTTCATTGCTTTTTCAAATCCGAGGTGTGACATTCTTGCATTTTTTAAGTTTTCATTGTTAGAACTTTTCTTTGGTTCCTCTTTATGTATATGCTGATTCTCTTGCTCTTTATGACGGTCGGTAAGAGGGATATCGATATTGGTTCTTTAGTATTGATTCCTCTCTTTTGCTTATGTCAGTTATTCTTGATCTTTATGTTTGGTTTATAAGATGATGTCAATATTGATTCCTATCTTTTGCTTATGTCAATTATTCTCGATCTTTATGTATGGTTGCAAGATGGATGTCAATATTGATTCCTATCTTTTTATATGTCCATTCTGCTCTTAAAGCTGGAAATAAGAGTTTTTTTGTCTTCTGAGTAGTCCATTGGCGGAGATCGAATTTTCACCAAAAGTTCATCATCTAGTATATAAATATAAATACAATAAAGAAAATTGATAAAGGTCCTCTAGCGCTGCCCCTGGAGTAGTTATTCATGTTTCTTCTTCATGGTATGAGAAAAGATTTAAACTTCTTTTTGTCTGTGTTTCCAGTTTTTTTTCTGAAGGCCTTCGATTTTCAGTATGAGTTAGAAATTTGGTTGTGAGTTTGTTAACGACATTGCTTACTCTTCATTACGACAATTTGATTGCTTGTGAATTAGAAAACTATATGACATAATTCGGCATACACGTGCAAGACTAGTGTTTTTTTAAGACTGTGTGAACATCATCAGTCTCCAAAAGTTCCTTCCAAAGAGTTCCATTTGGCAGTATGCATAAACTATTTGACGAGTTCAATACCTAATTTATTGATTGTTCACAAAACCTCGGAAAAATACCATGAATTCATTGTGTCGCCTGACTCATTTTGAAGACTTTTTTAATCTCCCACATGCCTCTCAACAAATTATCTGAAATATGTTAAGACATACTCGTTCGGGGGTTTTAATCTAAAGGGAGATATAGTCCGGGGCAACAGGAAAACAAAACAAACTAGTTTAGGGATGAAACTCGCAAAATGGCGATAGATTAGGGGGATATTCAACTTATTCATTCTATACAAAAACACCTAGAATCACATCACTTTCTTTTCCCAAAGTTGACTTCAATTTAATGTTAAAGAACTTTGGCACGATATCACAAGAATCCACTAATTAAAGCATAATTCGTAATTTCCTAAGTGCTTACCCAAGAAAAGGATTGATTCTCGAGATCTTTGAAAATTTTTCTTTCTCCTCAAAGAAATTCAGAAATGGAGTATAGTGTGTTCAATTGAATTGAACTACAATTAGACATAAGGCTCTTTGTAAAATCGTCCCTTATAACCATTTTTTCCTTTTTTGAGGAATAATAATTAAACTTCTTTATAGAAATAGAATTTTTAAGATCACCAATGTCTTCCCTCAGTTAGGTATCTAAAACTAACTTCATTAAGTAGTGCTTTAAATTTTAATTGCTAGTAAATGCGAGTTCTTGACTTTGTTTATGGTTTATTAAGTTTCTGTTTGATCTTGAAAATCAAAGGTTTGTTTTCTGTTTTTCGAATGAAAACTATATGACATAATTGGGCATATATGTGCAACACATGTGCCGAGAAACTTATATAAATGAAACAAGAGTAATCATTTCACTCTACTCGGAAAGAATATTGTGAACTGACAGGGGAAAAAAAGATGACCAAACTAGGAATAGACACTTCCCACATGGTGCTAGCAAAATATGGTCTACAATATTAGTGGAGGGGCAGTTCGAGTAGTTATCTCTAAGAAACCAGGCCTATATAACAATCACCAAAAACTTTCAGACTATTTCTTCAATCTTTTCTTGTATTTAGCAGAAAACAAAAGTCTCTCTGGAAAAAGAATCTTGAATTTGTCAATGAGACTCGATGTTTTTAAGGTTTGTAATACCATTTTGATTTGATTCTTGTCTCTTCATTTTAAAAAAACTCAAATCTTTTCTTTGATTCTTGTTTTTCGTTGACTATTGGTACTAGCTAATATTTTCTTTTATTGCTTCATTTAGCAGTTGAAGATGTTGAATTGAACTAGTAGTGGATTAGCCGTCTTTTTTTTTTCCTTTTCTGGAGGTGAGTTGGTTCATTTCAATTGTGTCTTCCCCAATTAGGGATCTAAAACCAACTTCATTAGTTATCACTTTTTGTTTTTTCCCTTTGTTCGTCATGTGATATGGCTGACGTCAATTTCACATTCTGGTTTAGAGCTCACATATTGAAGATGTAAAGAGCTGCTTTTCCGGTGTGTGTATGGTTGTGTGTTTTGTTCTATTCACTTCCGTTTGTGGCAACACATGTGTAGTATTTTGGTGACGGACTGGCCGTAGAATGTGAGATAAATCACTGTGGAGTTTGTGCGCTGTAGTTGGATGTGTTTATTTGATGAACTGCACATTGTCTTTGTGGTATTTGAGCCTAGATGAATGATAATAGCTCATGTGTTGCTTATGGTGTCTATTTATTAGAAATTTGGTTGAGTTTGTTGATGATATTGCTAACTCTTCTGTACGACAATTTGATTGCTTGTGAATTAGAAAACTACATGACATGATTTGGCATACACGTGCAACCTATGTGTGACATCTAGCATATTATTCCTAAGTTCCGTATTCTGTAAAGTTAAGAATATGTGAATTGATGGGAAAAAGGATGTCTATACAAATATTCAATACATGAAGGTGTTTTTAGAAAATTATATGACACGATTTGCACACGCGTGTACACACGTGCCGAGAAACCAGCCTAAATAAAAGGAGAGTAATCATTTCACTCTAGTTGGTAAGTATGGTAAGTGACGTGTGAATTGACGAGGGAAAAAATCTTGACCAAATAGATTATGAGTAGGAATAGAGACAATTTACGTTGTGCCAACAAACTGTGATCTATAATATCTCCAAGAAACCAGCCCTATATAACAAGCACCAAAGTCTCTAAGTTCCCTATTCTGTAAAGTTAAGAATATGTGAACTGACGGGACAAAGGATGACTATACAAATATTCAATACATGAAGGTGTTTTTAGAAAATTATATGACATGATTTGCACACGCGTGCACACACATACTGAGAAACTAGCCTAAATAAAGTAGAGTAATCATTTCACTCTAGTTGGTAAGTATGGTAAGTGACGTGTGAACTGACGAGGGAAAAAATCTTGACATTTAAGTTGTGCCAACAAACCGTGATCTATAATATCTCCAAGAAACTAGCCCTATATAACAAGCATCAAAGGCTCTCAGAGACCATATCTTCAGTCTTCTCTTGTATGTAGAGAAAACAAAAGTCTCTCTGGAAACCAAATCTTGAATTCATCAAAAACACTCGATTTTCTTAAGGTATGTAATACCATTCGTTTTGATTCTTGCTTCTGCATTAACAAAAGACTCAGACTCAAATCTTTTGAAGGTTCTTTGATTCTTGTTTCCCTTTGACTATTGGTACTAGCTAGTTTTTGATTTTGTATGTAGTTTGGTTTGTATGAGTTGTGATTTAATTGCCTATAAAATGCAAGTTCTTAACTTTGTTTATCGTTTAATTAACTTTATGTCTTAATCTTGAAAATCAGAGGTTTTTCTTTGCTTTTTGAATGTAAAATTGTCTGTGCCTTCTGTCTATATGGAGTTGATTATTTGATGTCTCTCTTTTTCATTCGTGCCGTTTTTGTGTTGTGGCCAGAGATGGATCCATGATTGGAGGCTGATTATTTGCTAACTATTTTTTTATGTGTCCTCTTGCTCTAAATGTTCAGAGTAAGAGGTTTTTGCTTTCTGAGTAGTCCAGTGGTGGAGGTAGGATTTTCACTGAGGGCTTTATCAAGAGCTCGGATCGAACTGGTCTACTATATATACATAAAGAAAAAAGTGTAATTTTCCAATGAATGCCCCTCTAGATCCGTCCCTGGAGCAGGCGATTCTTGTTTCTTCTTTATGGTATGAGAAAAAGTTTTATATATGTTGGATCTGTTGTTTTCGATTTCATGAAAATAGTTTCTGTGTTTTCTGCCTACTGCCTTTTCCTCATCCTTTCAAATTTTCTAATTGTTACCGTAAAATTGATCTCACTTGTCTTTGTGCTGTTTGTTGTTATCTATTTATTGGATTTAACAACAGAACACTGATTTTACAGTAGCCGTGTATTTAACATGTTGTAGGAGGTTACCTGCTTGTCTCGAGGTTACAGATCTCGTTAAATGTTGACGTCTACCTATAGTTATCGTTTGTGTGCCTTGTTAGCGAACTTCTTTTTTACTCTGTCAGTCTATAGAAATTAGTTATTTTTGTGACACATCTGATTCATGCTTTGTGATGAGTAGGTGTAGATGCCTTCTTGCTTGTGTTGGTGTGTCCTTTCCTGACTGTTACGCGTTGAGATTTCACATTTTTGTTCTTTGAAAAGCTTCTTGGTTCTTTTGTGAGAGATCTTCTGTTGCCTTTACTGCATTTCATCAAGTATACTGATTCATGATTCTTCTTATTGGCAGATTTTGTTGGTTGTGACGTTCGGTGTACCTGCGAGACTTTGTGACTACTTCTAGCGAAGAGACATCCATAGCTTGGAACAGTTGTGCAGCATCTTAGCCAATTAGAAGAGAGCACGTGACTAATCCCGAGATGCACGCATCCCAGATACCTCAACCATCAGGCGAAGTTCACAAGTTGTGCCATCAGCCAACGGCGAACTTGGAGCAATATTATAGCCCTTCCCTTGTAGTTAACAACAATTCCAATGATACTAGCAGTTCAGGGACACAGTTCTCTTATCAGACACGGAACGAAAAGTTTTTTACTCTGGACTCATCGCCTGATGCTGGTTATGGAATCTATGATTCGACTCCTGCTGTAAGTGTCTCGTCCAACTGGAGTCCGTTCTCTCCTCAGTTTTCTCAGTCATACATCTCGGATCAGCACCATTCCTCTGAGAACACTTACGGTTCACCTTTGAGCGGGTGCTCGATAAATAATGATGGCAATGAACTGAGGCAAGTGCTAAGGGAGATGGCAATTGATTTGCTAGGGCCGGAATCTGATATTGATGAATACAGCAGTTGTTCTTTCAATGGTGAGGTCTCAAACCCCTCAAAGTGGAATCGAGTATTGGAAAATGCATCGAGCTTGGACATGAAAGAGCTGCTCCTTGCCTGTGCTGAAGCAATATCGGATTCCGAATTATCAGCTGCAGATGTTCTGATGAATGTCTTGGAGCAAAAGGTGTCAGTTTCTGGGGAACCTATGCAACGATTGAGTGCATACATGTTGGAAGGGCTCCGAGCAAGATTATATTCTTCGGGAAGTACCATATACAAAATGCTTAAGTGCAACGAACCAACTAGTTCGGAATTGATCTCTTACATGCAAGTCCTCTATCACATCTGCCCCTACTACAAATTCGCTTACACATCCGCCAACGTTGTGATCGAAGAAGCAATGAGGAATGAGAGCAGAATCCATATAATTGATTTTCAAATTGCGCAAGGAAGTCAATGGATGTTCCTTATGAAAAATCTTGCTCGTCGGCCTGGTGGACCTCCTTTCGTCCACATCACAGGTGTCGATGATTCCCAATCGGCTCATGCACGCGGTGGAGGACTTCAGCTACTAGGTGAAAGGCTAGCAAAATTTGCTGAATCATGTGGAGTGCCTTTTGAATTCCATGCTGCTGCGATATCAGGTTGTGGTGTTCATCTAGAAAACCTTGAAATTAGACAGGGAGAAGCCTTGGCAGTTAACTTTCCGTACATGCTGCACCACATGCCAGACGAGAGTGTAAGCACAGAGAACCATCGAGACCGTCTACTAAGACTAGTTAAGAGGTTGTCCCCGAAAATCGTCACCCTTGTTGAACAAGAATCTAACACCAACACTTCTGCTTTCCTTCCAAGATTCCATGAAACTCTGGATTACTACACCGCAATGTTCGAGTCAATTGATGCAGCTCGTCCAAGGGATGACAAGCAGAGGATCAGAGCGGAGGAGCATTGTGTGGCACGTGACGTTGTCAACATAATCGCATGTGAGGGGGCTGACAGAGTGGAAAGACATGAACTTTTTGGAAAGTGGTGTATGAGACTTAGAATGGCTGGATTTACTCCATGCCCCTTGAGTCCATCAGTTGGTGCAGCCATCATCGACGTATTGAAAGAGTTTAGCCCAAATTATCGCGTTGCAGAGAGCAATGGCGCGCTTTATCTGGGATGGAAGAACAGAGCTTTGGCGACTTCTTCAGCTTGGAGATGACGGCTGGTGGAAATGTTGTCTAAGATGTAAATCTCTCCTTGCATGATCTTGATATGTTTACCTTTCTAGTTTTATGAGATGTAGGATAAATGGAAATCTTAGGTTTGTAGTTGTCAGCATT
Source organism: Solanum virginianum (assembly GCA_000787875.1). Taxonomy (NCBI): domain Eukaryota; kingdom Viridiplantae; phylum Streptophyta; class Magnoliopsida; order Solanales; family Solanaceae; genus Solanum; species Solanum virginianum. The sequence goes on along the minus strand of DF362393.1, from coordinate 19,362 downwards.
GGAAGGGAAATAGTGAACTCTCAAATAGAATTGTGCATCTTGTCATTTATGGACATGAATTTAGCAGAAAACATCTAAAGACATTATAAATGTTATTGTCTCGTTTGCTTGCTATATTGATCGCTTTTTTAAATTTATGAACTATATCAATAATTGTACGCAGGTAAGGCTGCTTACAATAAATCCTTGTGGTTTCAGACTATATGCATAGTGGGAGCTTTAGTGCATTGGACTTGCCCTTTTTTTTTAATTAATAATTGCATCAAACATTTGCAAAATAATAGTGATATCATATCAATTATCAAGTTTGATTCACAGGTTTGTCTTTTAGATCCGAGATTCTTATTTGCACAAATTGTACGTATACTGATTCATGATTCTTCTTATTAATTATCAAGTTTGATTCACAGGTTTGTCTTTTAGATCCGAGATTCTTATTTGCACAAATTGTACTTCTTGGAACGAGCATTAATGATACGTCTTTATCTTTGGAGTTTTTTGATAATGATTCTGATCTAGTTTATGGCACTCGCCTTAACATTATGATCATCTGTGTGCCACATTGGATGAATGGGAGCTAGTGTGAGACTTGAATAAACTCGGACTCTCCCACCTCAATAGCTAGCTTTCGGGTGTGAGCTGGGTCCAAGGTTGTTAAATGGTATCAGAGCCAATGTTCGGTCCTAGAGGTGACATGGACTTGAGAAGGGTGCCAACTGTGACCAAAAAGGTCATTGGCTCACCATTCAGCCTATGTGGGACACAGCGAGGTGATGATTGAAGCAAACAATAGTATATTGTTCTGATCGAATAATCTTTTTCTTAACCGCTCCTTGCCTGTGCTGAAGCA
>DF362394.1:28979-43537 GCA_000787875.1 Solanum virginianum | reverse complement strand
AAACCAAAAGAAAATCAACATACCTTGTCAACCCCTTAAAAACTTCAAATCATCAATACCGAATTTTGAAATATTTTCTCGACAAACCAACGCTTCCACGCTAATTGAGGGACCCATATACTAGGCTTGTAGCGCCAAAATAATAAGAGAATCGAAAAAGCACAATCTTGGCTTTTTCACTGTAGCAACTCGAGAGGGTTGCTCAGCTGGGAGCAAGTTTGCTCCATGAAATTGGCTAAGTGGGGGATAGTAGTTGAGGATGTTAGAATGGCTATTAGTAGGATGAAGAGAGGGAGGGAGATCGGACCTGATGAGATTCCGGTAGATTTTTGGAAGAACATTTTTCTTGTACAAGAGAGATATACATACCTATATAAGTAAAGCAAGGAAAACAAATCTTGGTTTGAGTCTATTTTCTTCTCCTTCTAAGTGTAAGAACTCTCTTGAAGATGGGAGAATAATACATACACACACAATATATATAAATGGCTTGGTCCCCTTACTTACACTTGCTCCAATTAAATTATAACATCACACTTGAATTTAATTAATTCTAGATCTTTTTTTTCAAGCTAGGCAAACAATTAATTCAAGAAACTTAAAGAAATCTTATATGCACATAAACCTCTTTTAAAAATTCTACTCTGACCCCCAAACTTTCCAACAATGCCTCTTCGGTCACATTTTTTCTAAAATTGACACTTAGGTCCCACATCTCCGTAACTGTTCCCATGCACAAGAATGCGGGTTCTAATATTGGGGTGGGGGTTAGGGGTAAGGGTGGAAAGAGGGGCACGGGTTTGTTCAAGTTAAGGGTTAGGTCGTGGAATATAGGATCACTTACAGGGAAATCCATAGAGCTAGTGAAGTGTCTTAAGAGGAGACATATTAATATTGTGTATGTTCAGGAGACTAGGTGGGTAGGTACCAAGGCTCGGGACGTACATGGATATAAGCTATGGTACTCGGGGGTTCTAGAGATAGAAATGGTGTGGGTATCCTAGTAGACGAGGATCATAGGGATTTGTGGTTGATGTTAGAAGGGTTAATGATAGGATGATGTTTATCAAACTCGTGGTTGGTAAACATATGGTGAACATCGTTAGTGCGTATGCGCCTCAAGTAGGCCTAGAGGAAGAAGTCAAAAGGATATTTTGGGAAGATCTGGATGAGGTTGTGCGAGGCATACCAGAGACAGAAAAAATCTTCATTGGAGGTGACTTTAATGGGCATATCGGGGAAACCACTAGCGGATTTGAAGATGTTCATGGAGGCTTTAGTTTTGGGGAGAGGAATGGAGGTGGGATGTCACTCTTAGATTTTGCCAAAGCCTTTAAGTTAGTTGTTGCTAACTAGTATTTTTCGAAGAGGAAAAATCACTTGATCACCTTTCGTAGTATGGTAACTAAGGTTCAGATAGATTACCTACTTCTCCGGAAGGGCGATAGAAGTCTATGTAAGAATTGCAAGGTTATTCTGAGTGAATATACTTTCACTCAACATAGGCTTCTAGTGATGGATTTGGAGATCAAGAGAGAAACGAAGAAGAAGCTTATTTATGCCCAATCGAGGAATAGATGGAGATGCCTTATTGCTTCCCTTTCTTATGAGATGGAAGAAAAGTTGAGAAAATTAGATACCTGGAGTAGCGGCGAAAATATGAACAACATATGGGACACTATTGCTAGTTATATTAGAAAGATAGCTACCGATGTACTAAGGGCTTCGAGAGGGACCTTTGGAAGACGTCACTTTGGAGGATGTCACGACGATTGATAGTGGAATGATGAAGTTCAGGGCAAAGTGAAAGATAAGAAGGTTGCATACATGAAGTGGTTGGAGTGTTGGGATGATAATGAAAAGCAAATGATTAAGGAGATATATAAGAAGACTAAGTCAGAAGCAAAGATGGCGATGACGAGTGCTAAGACAACAACGTTTGAGCACCTATATGAGGAGCTGAGTAATAAAGGGGGGGGGACAAAAGATTGTATAGGCTCGCTAAAGAGAGTGAAAGGAAAGCTCGCGACTTGGACCAAGTGAAGTGCATCAAGGATGAGGAGGGTGAGGTATTGGTGGATGACACTTTCATTAAACTAAGGTGGCAAACTTACTTTCATTAACTCTTAAATGAAAAAAGAGATACAGATATTGAGCTAGGTGAGTTGGCACACTTTGAAAGTCACATGATTTTTGTTATTGCAGGCGGTCCAGAGTTGAGGATGTTAGAAGGGCTATTAGTAGGAAGTTGAGGATGTTAGAATGGCTATTAGTAGGATGAAGAGAGGGAGGGAGATCGGACCTGATGAGATTCCGGTAGATTTTTGGAAGAACATGGTCAAAGATGGCATAGAGTGGTTGACTAGACTATTCAATGCTATTATAAAGATTGTCAAGATGCCTGATGAATGGAGGAGGAGTACAATGGTTCCATTGTACAAGAACAAAAGAGATGTTGAAAACTGTAACAATTACAGGGGCATCAAGTTGCTAAGTCACATGATGAAGGTCTGGAGAGAGTGGTAGAGATGAGGGTGAGAAAAGTAGTGTCTATTTTGGAGAATCAGTTTGAATTCATGCCAGGGCCGTCAACTACTGAAGCAATTCATCTTGTTCGGGAGATTAGTGGAGAAATATAGGGAAAGAAAGAAGGGCTTTCATATGGTGTTCATTGATCTAGAGAAGGCCTATGATAAAGTTCCAAGGGATGTCTTATAGATGTGTCTAGAGGTGAAAGGTATCCCAATGACATATATTAGGGCAATTAAGGACATATATAACGAAGCTAAAACTTGGGTAAGAACGGTGGAAAGAGACTCAGTGTATTTTCCTATTGAGATGGGACTCCATCAAGGATCTATGTTGAGCCCTTTCCTGTTTGCCTTGGTGATGGATGAGCTGACGCGATCTATCTAAGAGGAGGTTCCATGGTGTATGTTATTTGCAGATGACATAGTCCTGATTGATGAGACTCAGACTAAAATTAATGATATGTTGGAGGCTTGGAGATACCCCTTGGAGTCCAAAGAATTCAAATTGAGCAGGACCAAAACAGAATACTTTGAGTGCAAATTCAGTAATGCAAGGGATGGAGCAGATAGTGATGTGAGGCTTCACACTCAACCTATCCCCTAGAGGGAAAACTTTAAGTATCTAGGGTTCATCATCCAAAGTAGTGGTGATATCGACAATGATGTCACACATCGTATTGGGGTAGCATAGACTAAATGGAGGCTTGCCTTAGGAGTATTATGTGACAAGAAGATACTAGTTAAACTCAAAGGTAAGTTTTACAGAATGGTGGTTAGACCATCTTTGTTATATGGGATGGAGTATTGGCCAATAAAAAAATGCACATGTTCAGAAGATGCATATCACAGAGATAAGGATGTTGAGATGGATGTGTGGCCACACCAGGAGTGATAAGATTAGGAATGAGACCATTCAAGAGAAGCTAGAGGTGGCCCCTGTGGTTGGTAAGATGAGGGAAGCGAGGTTGAGATGGTTTGGACATATGTAGAGAAGGAATACTGATGCTCCTATTAGGAGGTGCGAGAGGTTGGTTTTGGGAGACACACGGAGGGTAGAGGTAGACCGAAGAAGTATTGGGGGGAGGTGATCAGATAGGATTTGGCAAAACTTGATCTCACAGAGGACATGACCTTAGATATAAGGAGTGGAGGTTGCAAATTAGAGTAGCAGGCTAATTGGTTGGTAGGGTTAGGTTGATGTCTGGCCTTGGAGTATAGTAGGGTAGCCGAAGTAGTCATGTTTTATATCATGTGTTATCATTATCAGTCCTATGTGTGTTGAATTTATCGTATTTACATATTGTTATGTGCTTTCTGTTATTAGTCACCCTTTTTATTCCCTTTCCTTTCCTTTTTGTCATATCTAGTTTATTCTGCTTATGGATTTTTGAGATGAGGGTTTCCAGGAAACAACCTCTCTACTTCTAGGATGTAGTGGTAAGGTCTACGTACATTCTACCCTCCCCAGACCCCACTTATGGGACTCCACTGGATATGTTGTTGTTACCAATAAGTAAGTAAGACTTTTATTATCCAATAAGAATCATATTTTTTTAAGGTATTAATTGTCACAACTTCATTGATCAAGTACTTCTCAGAATCTATTGCAAGATTGTCTAAAATAAATTGTTGAAAGAATAATAATAAGAATAATATATGAATTTGTAACATAAAAAAAAATTATAAGAAGAAGAAGTATCACCTTACTTAAGATATTACTTTACGTGAATAGATCGAACTTGTACATAGATGGAGAGGTTAGAAACAAAATAATAGAAATTTTTTAAATAACAAAAATTTATTAGACTAAACTAACTAAACGAAGACCATAATATAGTTCAAATGAAGCAAGTTAAGCTGACATAACAATTAATATTATTTTCTTTAAATTCAAAAAGTGAAAAAGAAAGGAAAAAAATATGAAACAAAGAAAGTGAATGTATAATATAAGGAAACCTGATAATCAAACTGAAGTTCGAGAAAAATCATAAAATAAGTTTTTAAATTCAAAAAGTGAAAAAGAAAGGGAAAAAAATATGAAACAAAAAAAGTGAGTGTATAATATAAGGAAACCTGATAATCAAATTGAAGTTCGAGAAAAATCATAAAATAAGATCCAACATCACTTGGCACACATCGATGAAGGGAGTGAATAAATCAAAAGTTGAAATTGAAGTATTTTTGTAGAAGTAGAGAAGTCATAATTCAAAAAGGAAAGAAAATAATATTTTATTATATTTAGGACAAAACTTTTCATCATATAATTAGGATTCATGGTGAAATTAGATGAACTTTTATTTATTTTCAAGCAATTAATATCTTTTCTCCTTTTAAATTTATTTTTTTTTAAAATCATTACCTGAGTTTCTTCTTCAAAGTGGGAAACTTGTGTTATTAAAAGAAAAAAAAGTAAAAAATAAAATTAACTGTGTTCCCTACAAAAAAGGAAAGTTTTTTCCTTAATTTTTTTTTCTTTTTTTCACTTTGACGTGTTTTTCTTTTTTTTGGATTAATTTTCTTTTACACCAAGTCTATTTTAGTTGAAAAAAGATTCTTTGTTTTCTTTATTTATTTCCCTTTAATTTTTTTTGGACGTGTTTTCCTTTTAAACTTTTTTCTTTTTGACTAATTTCCTTTTACACCAAATCTATTTTAGTTGGAAAAAGATTCTTTGTGTAGGAATTTTTTTTATTTAAGTTTTTATATTTAATATTATTAAAATAATAATTTTAAAAAAAGTAAAAAGTGAAAAGACAGTTTTGTCTAAAGAGGAGTCTTTTAATGAAGGACAAAAAGTTCAAGCAATATTATTAAGGACCTTCACACTTTTAATATAGTACTAGTTTAGAGTACGTACGATGCACGTGTGTATTGCGATAATATAAAATAATATATATAAAAATAATAAATAATAAATTATAATAGATGTAGTACTATATTCATTTAAATGAAATTACAATATGTGCAACAATATATTTATTTAAATGAAAAAGTATATCTATTTCCAATTTTAGTATATGTGTGTTATTATGTATGTGTTATGTCAATTAATTTGTTGAAAAGTGTTAGTAGGATATATTTATTTCAAAAAATAAGAATTTTAATTAATTTTAAAGTCCTAATATTAGTATAGTAATTAATTAAATGACAATTAGATATGCTTATGCAAAAGAAAAGCATTTAAATAATTTATAGAAATAAATATACACTACTTAGCCAAAATTTTAGTATATCTGTGTTATTATATTAGTTATTGTTTCTATTGCTTTGAAAATTAACTAATTTCATTAACTATGATGAACAAATTAATGTAGACCAACTTATAAAAATCGAAAAATAATAAAATTATATGTTAAGTTGCTTATAGATATACTTCAACAATTAATGTTTTGTAAAATGTAGAAGTTGACTTGAAATTTTCAATTTCACATTCTTTTAAGTGAACTCACAATTTAACAAACTGACAATTAAAGAATGTGAATCAATTTAAACAAAATTAAAGATAAAATCTCAAAATATCAAAAAAAAAAAAAATTAAAAAAATCACACAATTAGATAAGGAAAAAAAAAATGCCGAAGACTCTTAAAATTACTTGGATAGTTATTTGACTATTCCTTAGCATCCTTTTGAACTTGACATTATTGTTTACTCAAAATTCTTTTTTTCTATTTTAAGTGCAATTCTTATCAAAATATGCTGCATTTTTTTGTTAAATTATTGATATTGATTAAAAAAAAAGACTTCGTTATTTTTTTGGTTGGTTAATCAGAACTTGGTTATTATTTAAAGTTCACAATTCTATTAAAAAGTCTTATTATGAAAAAAATATATATTTTGTTAGTTCCTCAAATATGAATTAATCGTTAATAAAATAAGAAAAACTTTAACAATCAAAACTCTTTTTGCGTGGATACCTAAAATATTATAAAATAATTAAATAATATTTAGGTAAAATAGTAAATGTCAATTTTGTCTACCTAGAGTTTTTAAATAAAGGAAAAATGTTCAAACGATATTTCTAAGGACCTTCACGCTTTTAATTTATTAAAATAATTTGACGTAGATACAATATTAATAGAATCAAGAGAGAAAAGCCAAAATAATAATTTTTGAAAAAATTTCAACTAACCAAAAACATGAAAAACTATCAAAAGGGAGAAGCTATTATAAATTATTGATTTTGTATATATCATATATAATCTATGAAGCTATTAATAACTAAAAGAAATAAAGAAAGATGAAAAGATAGTGATAATATTCATACAAGAAGATAACCTGAAATAAAATCAAATAAGAAAAAGTGTATCTTAAAATTCGATCCAAACTATTACTTAAGTAGAATTGTAGAAATTCTTTTTTACATAAGGTAAAATTCTAATTAATTCAGAATAGTTAAATATTATGATTTCTTAGTTATAACCAGTTATGGCAAATTTAGAAGATATATTAATTATATTAAATATTTCATTAAAATATAACCAAATTTTTCTTAAACAAAGTTGCCGCATTGGCACATGTATCAAGCACCAAAATGTTAGGAAATATCATTAAGTTTTACTTTAAATTATTATAGAAGTCGTCAATGTTTTCGATTCCTTTTAATTATGTAAAAATTTAAATAAGGAAAGATTATTTTTTTAAAAATGATGACTAAATATGTGACAAGAAAAATTATCATGGAAGTTGTCAATATATTGATTTCAGTCAATGTTAAATTACTATGAAAAAATTATATGTTTTTTTTGAGATTTTATTTTACCTTTTGTTGGACGTGTTTTTTTCTCAATACCTTTTAATGATAAATTAATTAAAGAAAAATGGTGAAAAGACGATATTGTCTAAAGAAGAGTCCTTTAATGAAGGGCAAGAAGTTCAAACAACATTATTAAGGACCTTCACACTTTTAGTTTAGTATATGTGTTTTGCACGTGCGTACGTCATCTATTAATAAGTCTATAAAATAAATAGGCAGAAGGCATCAAAACTCCCCTGAAGTTGAAGGTTTTTATTTAGTGAACACCTAAACTTTCAAATGTTTTAAGTACCCCCTGAACTTGTTTAAAAGTTGTTTACGACCCCCTTTATGGTCCACCCATTTTAGTTGTGTACACATGCGCATGACATGATGGATATTCAGCCGACGTGGATATCTAACTGTGTTAAAAAATTTCTCTACATAGATGAAAAAAGCCACATAAATTAATTTTTCTTTTCTAATTTGACCGATTGAATTGGCCAACCAAAAGGCCATTTTCTCTTCCTTCCAAAAGTCACTTTCTTATCTAAAATTTTCATTTCCTTCCAAGCTACTCTTTCATTTTTCAACGTCTGTGAGAAGTGTACCATTTCACTTGTCATTTTCAACGTTTTGGGACTCATTTTGAAGGGTTTTGACTCATTAAGAAAAGGGTAATCAGGGTTTGGGTGAAGATTTTGCTCGATTTAGGACGGGTTTGGTCGATTTTACTAGGTGCTGCTCGATTTGGGCAGGTGTTGCTCGATTTCGAAAGCTGATAGTTGGTGAAGGCTTTGGTCATTTGGATTTGCCTAAAAATCTTACCAAGTAAGTGATTATCCACTATTTCTTTGTGTTATTGTTTGTTTTCTTCGTTGACTTTTCAACTAGGGTTTTGTCACATCTCCTTGCTGTTATTTTTGTTCGGCTAGAGCTTAGATTTCATCTTTACTTTCTGTTATTGTTTGTTTTTTGGCTAATTTTTGACTAGGGTTTGATCAGATGCCTGTGTTTGCTGATTTTTCTATCGATTACGAATTACATTTCGTCTGAATTAGTTATAGAAGTTACTGCATGTATTATTGTTAACTTCTTCATGCATGAGTACTAAGTTTTGTGGTAATTAGTTTAAGAAATTAGGGCTTTTCAGTAATATTGAGATTTCGATTCCAATATTTGATATTCTTATACATTGGGGTATTTTTGTAAAAATACTTTTATATAGTTGAAATCTTCTGAGTAAAATTATTTTTTTTACTTCTAATTCAGGATATTGTTCTATAAATTTCCTTATAGATATGGTATTATTCTGTAAATTTCCTTATGATTATGTTTTTATTGTTACATATTTATGAATATGACTGTAATTGTAGGTTGATACATGACTTCTAAGTTCGTTAACTTGAGGTTCAAATTTGGGGGGTATGTTGGTGAGTGAAGTAGGTCCAATATATGTTGGGGGTAAAACTAAACATGTGTTCAATGTGGATGAAGATCATTTGTCAATTCCTAAACTTACTGATTATGCCAAGTCTTTTGGAATTATTAAATTAGAAAGGACTTATGCAGTCCCATCTGTAGGGGTGATTTGGTTGAATTGAGAAAAGATAAAGATATTTATGACATTGCCTTATTTTTGCATGATGGGGATACTATAGATATCTATGTGTGTGAGGATTCTGTTATAGAAGATATAGGTCCCTCTGAAGGGCAAATAAGTCAATGTGTAAGTCAAGTTGGTGAGTCTTTTAATGTCCTTGGAGATTGTACTAGGGAATCTGGTGGTTATTTGACTATCCAAGAAAAAAAATCAAGATCTAGGGATAGGTTCTTCTTCTACTTATGTAGATTGGACTGATTCTGAAGATGAAGTTGAACCTTCAATTCGACAAGAAAATTAATCTTCTATCCTATAAGAAAACCAACCTTCTGACCCACAAGAAAATCAAACTTTAATTTTAGAAGAAGTTGAGTCTTCTGGCAATCAAGATTCTGACCATTCTAATGACTATGGCAGTGATGTATATGAGGAGCTGAGGGTTGTGAAGGAGGATATGAGAAAGTTTAATAGAAAAAATAGGAGGAAGAAGAAGAAAAAAACAAAGGATTTTTTGGGTGAAGTGGGGCTGGATGAAGGGCATGAAGATATTGATAAAGGAAAAAAGAATTTGAAGGGTAAGATAACAGAGGATGAGCCATACTATGACAGTTCATGAAGATATTGTAATAGTTTTCAAAGTGATGATGAGTTAATACTAGTTTCTGATGATGAACTTGAAGGAGGGAGTTTAAAGAGAAGAAAAAAGAGTAACAGGGTGATATATGATTCTACTTGTGAGACTGTTATATGATAGTGTGGTTTGGTGTTTGAGAGTGTAAAGGAATTTAGAGAGACACTTACAAAATATGCTATAAAGAAAGGGGTTGAGTTAGACAAGTATGTGAATGAGAGTAACAAGGTAAGAGTGAAGTGTAAAGATGATTGTCCTTGGTTGTTGTATGCTAGCAAAGAAGGAAGGACTGATAACTTTACTATCAAGACATACAATCCTAGGCAAAAATGTACCAGAACCAGCAATAATTTTTTGTGTAATTCAAAATTTTTAGCAAAGCATATGAAAGATAGAATCATCTTTCAACCTAGAATCAAAGGGTGGGAAATTCAAGAGTGGGTGAGGAAAGAATTGAAGGTTTATGTAAGCAAGGCAATGCATTTAAAGACAAAGAAAATAATTTTGCAAGAAGTTATGGGGGTTCATCTGGTAGAATTTAACAGAATCTTAGATTACAGGGATGTGTTACTCCAAACAAATCCTGGTAGTACTTGTAGTGTGAAGCTTTCAGATTCTAAGAAAGGGATGAAACAGCTTCACTCTTTCTATATTTGCTTTGATGCTATGAAGAAGGGTTTCTAGCAGGGATGCAGAAAATACATAGGGTTGGATGGATGTTTTTTAAAAGGAATATGTAAAGATCAATTGTTTGTGGCTGTTGCTAAGGATGGAAACAATCAAATGTTTCCAATAGCATGGGCAGTGGCTGGTACTGAAAACAAACATACTTGGACATGGTTCATGACTATTTTACAAGATGATCTTAATCTAGGAAATGGCTCCCAGATTACTATCATTAGTGACATGGAAAAGGTAACTTAATTCTTTATTATTTTTGTCTTTATAAGTTAACTGTTCTGTTAATTCTTTCTTATTTTGAAACTGCAGGGACTAGTAGCTGCTGCTGATCAAATTTTTTCAGAATGTGTGCTAGACACATATTATCTAACTGGTCACAAAACTGGAGAGGCATAGAGAGAAAGAAGAAATTTTGGGCTTGTGCTAGATCTAATTTTGAGGCACAATTGAGGCAGAATCTAGATGGACTAGCCAAGCTTAGAAAAGAAATTGTTGAAGACCTTATCAAATACAACAAGGAGAGATGGTGTAAAGCATACTTCAACACTTTTTTCAAATGTGATAGAGTAGACAACAACATGGCAGAAAGTTTCAATGCATGAATTTTGGGAACTAAAAACAAGACTATTATTTCTATGTTGGAAGAAATCAGAATTAAGGTGATGACTAGGGTGAGTAAGTCAAGAGCATTTGCTGATTCTCGGACAGATGATATATCTCCAATAGCAATATTGGTATTCAATACCAATGTATCAAAATCAATATTGTGCAATATTGAATGGAATGGTGATAAAGGATTTGAAGTTTTAGAAGGGCCATTCAAGCATACAGTGAACTTGGGTCAAAAGAAATGTAGTTGCAGGTCTTGGGAATTAAAAGGCATTCCATGTGCACATGCTATAACAGCAATGAATACATGGATGCATCATAGGAAATTTCAAGCTAGCACAGAAAGGAGACATATGTGAAAGCTTATTCTCACTTTATTCAACCTGCTCCAAACATGAAAATGTGGCCAAAAAGTATAAAACCAATTGTTAAACCACTTGAGGTAAGAAAAATGTCAGGAAGGACACCAAAGAACAGAAGAAAAGAGATTGGTGAAGTGAGAAAATCTGGGAAGTTACCAAGACTTGGGGTAGCAATGATATGTTCAATCTGCAAAGAAGCAAATCACAATAAGAGAAGTTGTCCAAAAAATCCTAAAGCCAAATCTACACCAACAGTAACATAGGAGGTATAATCCCATTAACTTACAGTTTATCAACTTATTCTCTTATAGCTTAGTCTCTTATTAACTTAGTCTTTTATTAACTTGGTCTCTTATTAACTTAGTCACTTGTTTTATTGTTTGTATACTTACAACAGTCCTTCACTGAAAAAAAAGAAGTCTAGGTACTGATGAAAGAGCAAGTACCAGCAATACTTTCAAAAGAAGAGGTACAGGAAGTTGTTATAGGAAGAAGCCAAGAGTAGTAGGGCAAGATATATTTGTTTTTGAAACTGAATATACTTGTATTAATGTAAGTGTTTCATATACATTATTATTATATTTTCTCCTTGTATCATTGTTATATTGTATAATATGAGTTAAAAAATAACAAAGTTGATATTATTTCAACAAGGATTGGCCAGCAGTAGAAGGGTGGCTAATACAGCTGTACAGAGTTCAGCACAGGTGACAGATGATATTGGTTATCAACCTACCAAGGGACTGAAGTGGAAAGGTAAACAAGCTATTACACAAAGATAACTTCAAGTTCAAACTAGATCAAAAGCTGCTGAAATTTTGACGAGGGCACAAGCTAAGGAAAAATCTCCTTTAAAGAGTACTTAGTACTGCTGAATGTTTATTTTGCTACTGCTGAATGGTTTATTTTAGTACTGCTAGTTGTTTAACAGAACAAAACAACTGTTGGATGTTTATTTTTGTACTGTTGGTTGTTGACCAAACACAATTTAGTCATTGTTTTTGTGTTTTGCTGGTGATGATTTAAGTATGTTGTAGTTGGTTGTTTAAGTATTGTGATGGTTGAAACATGAACCACATATGAATTTTAAGTGTGGTATAGTCGGTTTAGTTCATTGGTGACTCTATTTATGTTAATGTTATGTTTGCCTTCCTGGAAATGAACTTCTTTTTTTTTTCTTTTCTATCTATATTGAATTGGTAGATTATGTTGGGCAAAATATACATTATATATATAGCTTTAATTAGAAGAAACTTACATCTCTAGTCAAAACAAAATAAACATACAGTAATACAAACAAACAATTATTTTTTCAATGTCACGTTAATTGAAAGAACATTATAACGTTACATATCAAACTAATCCACAAAATTATTTTTAACATCGTTCTCCATTTTAGCTGCTTTTGTTGGTTGTTGGTCTTCTTCAATAAACCCAAAATGACAACGTTTGCTTGGTTTTGGAAACTCAGGATCATACCACTCAAAAAAATTACAAGGAGTTCGAAACAAGGACTGCATTCCATGAAATAATAGTTAACAAAAATACGTTGGATATGATATTAAAAGGAAAATATACTACATACCCCGTAGTACCTACAACCGAGGAATCTACGTCCGGGGTTGTCATTTGTCCAAGAAATTCTTACGATTGGAGGGCTCTAACATGAACAAACAAGTCTCCTATTATAATCCATGAATTTAGCAAAGAAAGGAGAGAAATTTCTAAAATTTAAAATTTATTCTTTGGAAAGGGAGAAAAAAGTAAAGAAAAATGGTGATAAATAAAAATGGTGGAAAAAGAGATAGAAAATACTTAATTTATAGGAAAAAACAAAGGAAAAAGCCAAATATAGCCGTTGATAACATCTGATTTGGCATATAAATATGCCCTCACGCGCCCTCACGGAGTGTGTACTCCACTTCCGTGCCAGGTGGACCATAAAGGGGGTCACGACCAACTTTTAAATGAGTTCAGGGGGATACTTAAAATGCTTGAAAGTTTAGGTGTTCATTGAATAAAAACCTTCAACTTCACAGGGGTTTTGATGCCTTCTGCCAAATAAATAAATTTTTACGTGTGTAATAAATAATTAGGTAAATATTATTATCTCATATCATCAAATTTATAAATATGACATTTTTCTATATGCAAATCAACTTCTTATTATATGACAATAACAGTAGACAAAATACATACTTCTGATTGTATATATGTCCTTTTTTTCTCATCTAGTGTCTGGTATCCGCATTAGAGCTACGATTAAATTTGAGTGGTATACTATAGGATCCGCATTAGAGCTCCTTTTAAATTTGAATCGTACACTATAGGACTCATTTAAGGGTAGAACTCGCAACATGATTTTCTCCATATTCAGGGCTCGAACCTAAGAATGGAGCAGTGTCATCACTGCACCACCACCCATGTTGATAATTCTATGTTCTTCTAATGTTCAAGGGAAAGAATGCCTTAGTTTATCATAAAGTTTTAAATTCATGTCCACGTCCTATCTATCTTAATATGAATTGTTGACATCTAATTTTTACCCTCCACTGTATAAATTAATCATCGAGCTTTTAATTTTAACAATTTGAAATAATTAGCTTTCGAAAATGCAAAAAAATATTTTCTCAAATAAATTTCATTATTTTATTTTATTTTTATTTTAGGAGTTATTAGTTTTAACTATTTCAGGTTAATAATATTAAAAGCTCTTTAATAAATTTGTATTAATTTATCGTGTAGTCAAATTAGTCAATCAAATTCAATTTAGTTATATTTAATCGACCGAGATTGCAATCGCATTGGCCAGTTTTTTAAATCAAATTCCCCCACCCTTTTGAACCCATTTTGAGCACCATTCTATCCCCTTTTTCTGACCAATTTTGGCCCAAATCAAGTCCAAACCCGGCCCAATCCCCATTATTTTTCAGCTTATACGTTATTCATATTATACATATACATATATGCACCATGTGGGAGCCACGCGCCCCCAATTTGCCCTTTTCTTTTCCCTTTCCCTCAATGCACGCGTACATTTTTCTCCCCTTTCCCTTCTCCTTAAAATGCAAAAACCAGACGAAGAAAACCAAGCGACCCAACCCAGAAATCCAAATCCCTCAACGATCCCCTCCACCAATTCATACCTTACATGTCCTCCTCTCCCTCACCTCGTACGAATTCGTTGGGGGAAGTTTCTTTTGAATCAACGGTTCAGGGCACCAGTCCGTTGAGGATTGTGAACTAAATCAAGTTTCCCTTATCCTATTCGAAAATTTTGAATTTCAAAACCCTGAATTCGGCCCCAATTTCTCGAATTGTCCCTCTGATTTCCCTCCCGCTTAAGCCTTAATTTTGGGGCTATATATATCCTTTTCCAGCACCATTTGGGGGGGGGGGGGCATTTTT
>DF362394.1:0-14724 GCA_000787875.1 Solanum virginianum | reverse complement strand
AGAAGCCATCGTCGATCTGGAGAAGCCGCCTTGATTCCAAAAAAGTGTCGGACCAAAAATCCCAAAAGGAGACTTTCCGGTGAGATCTGAAATGCAGCGATGTGTAAATGCCGACGAGAACAGTAGATCTGTACGATGTCCCTGGAGAGATCCCGGAGAATGTCCAATAGAGGACCAAACAAAAATCACTGGAAACAGAAAAGTGAGAAAAAGGTCACCGGAAAATAAAAAGGACTAAAGTCTTTCTGAAATAAGATTGTACATTTTGATTTATTTATTGTTCACATTTTTTAAAAACACAAATAATTGATATTCGTTATACAAAAACTTAAACTTATATTGTGTAAGATATATATTTTAATAATGAAACTTGAAACTATATGTAAAAACTTGTGAATATATAATAAAAATATTTGTTAGTGAAAATGCTTACAGTTTTTAGTTTTATTTCATTGTTTGACAAGAAAATTATGGAGGTGTTATTGTAGAGAAAATATCGTTTCAACTCAATTATGTTTCTCAAAATTTAGAACTCAAGAAAGTTTATCGTATACCTATATATTTTCATAAAAAATTGTATTCTAAAAATTCTATTTATCGAGTTAATTAAATTTAAAAAAATTCACACATTACTATTTATCTCTATACTTGTTCATTTTGATCAACTTTTTTTTGTTTATAAATAATTTGACTAGTAAAATTTTCATTTAGTAGTTTTTTTTATCACAACCTCTCTATCTCTATAAGGTGGTAAGGTCTGCGTACATTTACCCTCCCCAAACCCCACTTGTGGAATTTCACTAGGTATGTTATTCTTGTTGTTGTCAAATACAAATGATCTATCTTTGTTATATAAAGCTTTAAATTTGTGTGGTACAAAATATTTCAATAATAAAACTCAAATAATAGATTTTTTTCATATAGAAAATAAAATTAATATTGTATAAGATAAGTAATCTCAAAACTATATCATTTTTAGTAAAAATATTTACAGTTTTTGATGCCTTATTTGATTGTGCAGCAAGAATATTATGAACATTTACTGAAGAAGATTATTGATTCCTCCATAATTTCCTGAATCAAGAACTTGACATAATTTCTTATATACATATTTTTTTTAATCAAAGAGTATTATCTTTTGAAACTGTACTTTTGATAACCTAGTTCAATGAGTAGCATAAAAACTATGGAGATGCTACCACAGAGAAGGAATTGTTCCAACTCCGTAATTATCACCCAAATTCAAAATGTCCATGCTGCCCCAATATGATGTGTGACATCATCATCGATATTACCACTACTTTGGATGATAGACCCCAGATACTTAAAGTTTTCCCCCTTCGGGATAGGTGGAGTGGCAAGCCTTACATCACTGTCTGCTTCATCCCTCGCAACACTGAATTTGCACTCCAAGTATTCTATTTTGGTTCCACTCAGTTTGAATCCTTTGGACTCCGAGGCGTATCTCCAAGCCTCCAACCTATCATTAATTTTAGTCTGAGTCTTATCAATCAGGACTATGTCATCTTAAATAGCATACACCATGGGACCTCCTCTTAGATAGATCGTGTCAGCTCATCTATGACCAAGGCAAACAGGAAAGGGCTCAACACAGATCCTTGATGGAGTCCCATCTCAACAGAAAAATACTCTGAGTCTCCTCCCACCGTTCTTACCCGAGTTTTGGCTCCGTCATACATGTCCTTAATTGCCCTGATATATGCTATTGGAACACCTTTAACCTCTAGACACCTCCATAGGATATCCATTTAAACCTTATCATAAGCCTTCTCGAGATCAATGAACACCATATGAAGGTCCTTCTTTCTTTCTATATATTTCTCCACTAATCTTCGAACAAGATGAATTACTTCCGTAATCGACTGCCCTGGTATGAATCCAAATTGATTCTTTGAAATAGACACTACTCTTCTCAGCCTCATCACCACCACTCTCTCCCAGACCTTCATCATGTGACTCAGCAACTTGATGCCCCTGTAATTGTTACAGTTTTGAATATCCCCTTTGTTCTTGTATAATAGAACTATTGTACTCCTCCTCCATTTATCAAGCATCTTGGCAGTCTTCATAATAGCATTGAACAGTCTAGTCAACCACTCTATGCCATCCTTGACCATGTTTTTCTAAAAATCTACCAGAATCTTATCAGGTCCAATCGCCCTCACTCTCTTCATCCTACTAATAACCCTTCTAACCTCCTCAACTCTGAATCGCCTGCAATAACTAAAATCACGATGACTTTTGGAGTGCGCCAACTCACCTAGCTCAATATCTCTATCTCCTTTTTCATTTAAGAGTTTATGAAAGTAAGCTTGCTACTTTAGTTTAATGGAAGTGTCATCTACCAACACCTCACCCTCCTCATGCTTGATGCACTTCACTTGGTCCTAGTCGCGAGCTTTCCTTTCTCTCTCTTTAGCGAGCCTATACAATCTCTTGTCCCCGCATTTATCACTTAACTCATTATATAAGCGCTCAAACACTGCTGTCTTAGCACTCATCACCGCCATCTTTACTTCTGACTTAGTCTTCTTATATATCTCCTTAAGCATTCGCTTTTCATCATCATCCCTACACTCCAACCATTGCATGTACGCAACCTTTTTATCTTTCACTTTATCTTGAACTTCATCATTCCACCACCAATCTCCTTGACGTCCACCAAAGGTCTCCCTCGAAACACCTAGAACCTTGGTAGCTACCTTTCTAATGCAACTAACAATAGTGTCCCACATACTCTTTACATTTTCACCGCTACTCTAGGCCTCTAAGTTTCTCAACTTTTCTTTCATCTCACGAGAAAGGGCAGGAGTAAGACATCCCTATCTAATCCTCGTTTGGGCAGAAATAACCTTCTTCTTGTTGTTCTTATCTCTCTTGATCTCCAAATCCATCACTAGAAGCCTATATTGAGTGGAAATATTTTCATTCGGAATAACCTTGCAATTCTTACATAGACTTCTATCGCCCTTCCAGAGAAGTAAGTAATCTATCTATAACTTAGCTATCATACTACGGAAGGTGATCAAGTGGTTTTCCCTCTTCGAGAAATACGAGTTAGCAATAACTAACTCAAAGGCTTTGATAAAATCTTAGAGAGACGTCCCACCTCCATTCCTCTTCTCAAAATCAAAACCTCCATGAACATCTTCAAATTCGCTAGTGGTTGCCCCAATATGCCCATTAAAGTCACCCCCAAAGAAGATTTTTTCTGTCTCCGGTATGCGTCGCACAACCTCATCCAGATCTTCCCAAAATATCCTTTTGACTTCCTCATCTAGGCCTACTTGGGGCGCATACATACTAACAACATTCACCACATGCTTACCAACGTCGCAAAACCTCATCCAGATCTTCCCAAAATATCCTTTTGACTTCTTCCTCTAGGCCTACTTGGGGCGCATACATACTAACAACATTCACCACATGCTTACCAACCATGAGTTTGATAAACATCGTACTATCATTAACCCTTCTAACATTAACCACATAATCTCTAAGATCCTCGTCTACTAGGATACCCATACCATTTCAATTTCTAGAACCACCCGAGTACCATAACTTATATCCATCTACTCCCGAGCCTTGGTACCTACCCACCTAGTCTCCTGAACACATACAATATTAATATGTCTCCACTTAAGACACTTTACTAACTCTATGAATTTCCCTTTAAGTGATCCTATATTCCACGATCCGACCCTTAGCTTGAATAAACCCGTGCCCCTCTTCCCAACCTTACCCCTAACCCCCGACCCCAATCAATGACATGACCCTAGTCCACCATGAGATCCTAACACCACTAAACTAAGAACTACTAACTCTCTAAACTATAAAGATCCAAAAAAAAAATACATTCTAGCAAATATACACGTACAACAATAAACAACAAGAAAAACTACCAACAACAATATACAACAATATACAACACTATATAACAGCAGTATACAATAATATGCAACAATATACACAATATACAGAAATATACAACAATAACGTACCACTATATACAATAATATACAACAATACACAACAACATACACAATATATAGCAATATACAACAATATACAATAACAATATACCATTATATACAACAATATACAATAATATACATAATATACAATAATATACATAATATACAATAATATACATAATATATAGCAATATACAATAATATACGGCAATATTCAGCAACAATATACCACTATATATAATAATATACAACAATTTACAATAATATATAGCAATCTACAGCAATATACAACAACTATATACAACAATATATAACAACATTCAATAATATACAACAATATAACTCTAGAGATAAGGTATAAGACAACACAATAATCAAAGAAACCACAACACAACGTAAAGGCAAGAAAGACAGCAAGTAGAAAGGATATACTTGATTAGAATGAGAAATAACAAATGATTCGAAAGATATCACCTGGAATACTGGTAAAAAATTGTTGAAAGTGGCTGAAATACCAAAAAATATATTGAAATCGTCGCTGCCGGTCAACTATGCCGGAACCTGTCTGGAAAGTCCAAAGAACTGATTGCTGGATGCAGGTGCGCATCAAATCGGAGAAGCCGTCGTCGGTCTGGAGAAGCCGCCTTGGTTCCAAAAAAGTGTTGGACTGAAAATCCCAAAAGGAGACTTTCCAGTGAGATCTGAAATGCAACAATGTGTAATTGCCGATGAGAACAGTAGATCTATTCGATGTCCTCGGAGAAATCGCCGGAGAATGTCCAAGAAAGGACCAAAAAAAGATTGCCGAAAATAGAAAAATGAAAAAAAGATCGCTAGAAAATAAAAAGGACTAAAGTCTTTCTGGAATAAGATTGTACGTTTTGATTTATTTATTGTTCACATTTTTGAAAAACACAAATAATTGATATTCGGTATACAAAAACCTAAACTTATATTGTGTAAGATATATATTTTAATAATGAAACTCGAAACTATATGTAAAAATTTGTGAATATATAATAAAAATATTTGTTAGTAAAAATGCTTACAGTTTTTAGTTTTATTTCATTGTTTAACAAGAAAATTATGGAGGTGTTATTGTAGACAAAATATCGTTTCAACTCAATTATGTTTCTCAAAATTTAGAACTCAAGAAAGTTTATCGTATACCTATATATTTTCATAAAGAATTGTATTCTAGAAATGCTATTTATTGAGTTAATTAAATTTAAAAAAATTCACACATTACCATTTATCTCTATACTTCTTGTTATATTTATCAATTTTTCTTTGTTTATAAATAATTTGACTAGTAAAATTTTCATTTAGTAGTTTTTTATCACAACCTCTCTATCTCTATAAGGTGGTAAAATGTACATTTACCCTCCCTGGACCCCACTTGTGGAATTCCACTGGGTTTGTTATTCTTGTTGTCGTCAAATACAAATGATCTATCTTTGTTATATAAAGGTTTAAATTTGTGTGGTACAAAATATTTCAATGATAAAACTCAAATGATATATTTTTTTCATATAGAAAATAAAATTAATATTGTATAAGATAAGTAACCTCAAAACTATATCATTTTTAGCAAAAATATTTACAGTTTTTGATGCCTTATTTGATTGTGCAGCACGAAGATTATGAACATTTACTGAAGAAGATTATTCATTCCTCCATAATTTCCTGAATCAAGAACTTGAGATAATTTCTGATATACATATTTTTTTAATCAAAGTGTATTATCTTTTGAAACTATACATTTGATATCCTAGTTCAATGTATAGCATAAAAATTATGGAGATGCTACCACAGAGAAGGAATTGTTCCAACTCCATAATGATCACCCATATTCAAAACTTGAGGTAATTTTTATTTATGTTTCGTAATAGATAATTATATTCTGAAAATATAATTACGAAATAAATGAATTAGAAAATTTTATATACACGTTATTCTTTCTACTCACTGTTATTTTCCTACTTAATTAGTTGTGATAATTGTGTACTTCGAAGTGAAAGAGTTTCTAAATTATATGATTAATTAGTTTTTACTGTACTTTTCTACATTTTTGTGGTATACAAATGATCAACTTTTTTATTATATGCATGGTTAAATATATGTAAAAATAAGATAATGTAACATTAATAGCTGAATAATTAAACTCAAAATTATATCATTTCAGTAAAAATGCTTAAAACTACTGAAGTATTATTTAACTGTGCAGCAAGGAGATTATGGAATCAGTTTTACTGCAGAAGAATGTTCCTTCCTCCATAATATTTTTTTAAATCAAGAACATGAGGTAATTTCTCATATACATGAGCTTATTTTATTGTAGAGAAATATGTTTTAAAAGTACTTATAAATATGCTTATAACTTTTAGTGTGTTATTTCAATATGTAGCAAGGAAATAATGAAGATGTTACTATAGAGGAAAGATCGTTCCAACTCCATCATGATAGACTAAATTCAAAATTTGCGTTAATATCTCATATACTTTTATTTCATAATAGATCATTATATTCTGAAAAATGTAATTACAATGTTAAAAAATATTTCAGTAATGAAACACAAAATTAAATCATAACTTGTGTGCCATACTTTCTGAATGTAATTTTGTAATAATTCGTCTTAAGATGAGAAGTCTCACATCGACAAAACGCAGGAGAGATGTTGGGTGTATAAGTAAATTGCCCTTACCTACTAGGGACGCGTTTTAAAGTCATGTGGGCCTAGATCCAAAACAGACAATATCGCTAGCGGGCTGAGTCGTTACAAATTTGCTGGGAAACTACAAGGAATGATGGATTGATTTAGGAGATGCTTATCATGTTTGTGCTAACAAAGGATTGTTTGCTTCCGTTGCTGCAGGTCTAGATGAGACTATCTTTAAGGAGTTGGAAAGATATGTCTGGGGACAATTTTTGAAAAATAGTCTCTTAATATTGCTCTCAATGTTTCTGAAATTTGCATGAATTTAATTTCTACCGCACTTCTGTTAAAAATAAATTTAAGTGTGTTTTATTTTTGAAAAAGTTGTAATGTGAAAATAAGGAAATGTTACCTGACTATGGGTGTTTTCAAGGTCGTCAATGTAAGAGTTGTTGAAATGAATAAAGTTGGACTTTCTTCTTTTTTACTTGAGTCAAATTATCACAATATATAATGCCATTAAAGGCACCCACCTAAATTATCGATCGGAGAATCAATCACGAAAGACAATACATAATCCAACTAACAACTTTAAACGATAGTTTAATAATAATAAAAAATATATATATCCATAATTATTATAATTATAAAAAAACATTGCGAAAATAATGTCACGCCTCAAGTCATTACCTTGAGCGTTGCCGACACTCGAAAATCATTTTTGGCCCCAAGTAAACCATTTGTCCTGACTACTTTATTTAGAAGTAGGCTTAAATATTAAAAATGGACTGGAACTTAATATACCACAGAGTTCAAATAAAATCTTGATAATGTTTAAGAATCTCAAAGTTGTCTCAAGAGCAAACTGAAAGAGTAGCCTAAAACACTGCACACATTAGTCCATGAATGTAGCACTCCCAAATTCTTTTCATCTAATCTGGAGTGATTGAGCATAATGATGTTGAGGAAAGACTGAGAAAAAATGCAAAAGCAGGTTTACGAGTCGTAGAGAGGTTTACGACTCGTAGACTGAGTTTTGTAGCAAATTCCAGTGACTCAAGTTTCAAGATCCTTCAGTTTAAGAGATGAGTTTACGACTCGTAGATCACATTATGACTCGTAAAGAGGGATTTTGTGGTAAACTCCAGCAACTCAAATTTTTGGACTTTAGTCTACGAGAGGTGGTCTACAACCAGTAGAATACTCTATGAGTCATAGATGGGGTCTCGTAGACCCAGACGATAATTTTTAAGAGGTACAATTTTGTCCATTTTGTTCCTTTTTGTTAACCCTAGGTGTTTTTAGACTTGTATAAGATATTAAAACTCACCCTAGGTGCATTTATTACTCATTCCACACCTTGGGGTTTTCTTGAGAGCATTGGAGGAGAAGGAAGAAACTAAGGTTTTCACTCAAAAATAAGGATTGAATTGAAGATTGATTTTCCCTTCATTCCTAGGTATGTAAGGCTTACCAAAGTGTGAAATTCCTTTCTTCACATTCCCCTTCATCATCTTGAGTCAAGAATTGAAAAGAGTTGAGATTTTGAGAAATTCTACTACCCTAACTTTAAATCTCTGTTTTCATCATGAGATTTTATTATACCATATGAGATAATCACTATATTGCATGAGTATTTACAAGAGATTTACACATGTATTTCCTACTTGATAGCATGAACCCTAAATCACAATGTTTTTATGAAATTCTATTCTTATTGTTAAGTATTTTAGTTGATATAAATTGAGCATTGAGTATATTGAGTTGAGTAAATTGAGTATGAGGAGCATGTTGCATTGAGTCACATATATCACTAGCCATGATTTATCTTATTTGTACTACATGATGAGTCAAAATGGGTGAGTCTAAATGACCGTTGAGTTTGAGTCGAGTTTGATTTGTTTGCATTGATTGATTGAGCTAATGAGAAACTGAATTGAGCTAAGCATTGAGAATTGAGTTGATTGAATTAGCATTGAGCTTTTAGTTGATTGATTGAGCATTGAGATTCGAGTTGATATACTGAGTATTGAGAATTGAGTTTATTGATGAGTTGAGGATGTTTTATTTTTAGGAGGAGTATCGAGCACCGATCGTTGAGCGAGTAAACTTCTACTTTATCCCACAGAACTACGTTGCCAGTATAGGATAGTCATTACAGCTAGCCTGGCGACTTTTGTCCCGCAAGTGGACACTTATTTTGGATCCATGAGAGAGTTGATTGCTCTTTTCGTGGCAAGTTAAGGGCGAGCATTGCAATGATGCCTATTTATTGTACATCACCGTAATTTATGGTGGGCTGGAGAATATATCGGTTAAAGAAACTCCTAAACAACACTAATTGAACATGAGATTTTAAACTGAGTGTATTTTACTAAGCCTATTTTTTAAAAAACATGATTTTATTATAAAACTTACATATACTGAGTTGAGCTTGAGATGTTGAGTCGAGGTGAGTGAGTCAAGCTTTACTTTTCTTGAGCTATTTTACATACCAGTATATTCCATGTACTGATGTCCATTTGAGCCTGCATAATTTTATGATGTAGATATAGGTGACAAAGGACTTCAGCCCGTGCATCGTTAAGGTTTAGTTTAGTACACTTTCAGAGTTGGTGAGCCCTCCTTGAATTTTAGAGGAGCCCGATTATCTTCTTATTATCATTAAGTACTTTATTTTCTTTGATTTAAGGTGTCCATGACCTGTCATGGCACCATCCTAGATTGTTGAGTAGAGGCTTCATAGACAATTTAGTGGAAGAATTTGAGGAGTTTTTTTGTATCTAAACTATTTTTATTGAAACTATGATACAGTTGAGCTATGCATTTTATTTCCTTCCTTACATATGATAACTTTATATTTCAGTTAGTCTTCCATTGTTGAGTCGATGTGATGATGAGGCCAAGTGGTTCTCTCGGGGGCTAGCAATGGTCTCTGAGTATTGGCCACGCCAAGGGTACCCTCTCGAGGCATGACAAACTTGTTATCAGAGCATAGAGTTTGAGAGTCCTAGGGAGTCTATGAAGCCGTGTCTAGTAGAGTCTTGTTTATGTGTGTGTTGTGCACCACACTTCATAAAAAGGAGGCTATAGGACATTAGGAATGGTTACACTTCATTGGTATTCTGAGTTCGTACGATAGAGTTAAAAAATCTATAAACTTCTTTTCTAACTCGTGCGTTACGCGATTGCAAATCATGCCTCTAAGATGCATCGTAACCCAGAGGAATGTTTCAGCTAGAACTGCTGAGAACCTTACTTCAGAGGTACCTCCTCAGATGGAAATGAGGGGCCGAGGTCGACCATCCAGGACTACTAGTGTTCCTACTCCACCTCCTACTCCACCTGCTCGCACCACAGAGGCTAACTTTAAAGGAGCTATCGCCATGTTCACATAGTTTGTAGCTGCTTAGAGTGAGAACTAGGGTTTATATACTCCTAGTTCTAGCTCTCATGAATCGAAAACTTCTTTCATACTGAGAGACTTTCTGAAGATGAACCTACTTGTCTTCATAGGGTCAAAGGTTGAGGAGGACCCTCAGAACTTCATTGATGAGATGTGAAAAGTGTTGAAGACTATGCATATGACTAAGACTGAAGGAGTTGAGCTTGCTGCCCACCAACTCAAAGATGTGGCAAATGTTTGGTACAATCAATAGGAAGAGAGTCGAGGTGAGGGTGTTCAGTCTGCTACTTAGGATGAATTCGAGAGTAGCTTCCTCGATCACTTTTTCCCTCAGAAGTTGAGAGAGGCAAAGGTTGAGGAGTTTGTGAATCTGAAACAAAAGGGGATGACTGTTAAAGAGTACAACTTAAAGTTCATCCAATTGTCCAGGTATGCCAATATTATCACTAGGCTCTAGGATTGGGTCGTGATAAAATTGGTATCAGACCACTAGGTTGTTAGATCCTCAGAGTCCAATACACCGCGTTGAATAGAGTCTTATCCATGGTTGTGTTGTGCACCACAACTATGAGTCGGAGGCTCTTATCTAGATTGGGTAAGCAGGTGAAGAGAGAGTGCAAGGTGGCAATATTGATTCTAGGCATGGACATTTTCAGAATGATGGTTTATATCCAGTAGACTGAGGAGGATAAGAAGAAAGACACAGAGGAGCATCTGAGTAAGAAGGCTAGATTAGTAGGGCCTGAGCCTACCCAGACTAGGTAGGGCAAGGGAGATAAATCCTACTTCCAGAAGAGGTCCTCTGACTATGCACCATCTTTAGCCAGTGCACCAACCCCGAGCCAGAGATATGATCGGAGGTCCCAAGGTCGGCCAAACTTTAGGGTACAAGGTGCACAATCTCAAGCAAGTGCGACCCTTGGTTCTGAAGGGAAGCCACCTTGTGAAAAGTGTGATAGGATGCATCTGGGAGAGTGTAAAGTGGGAGGGAATAGTTTCTACAAGTGGGGATAGCTGGGCCATTTTCAGAGAGATTGTCTGATGTGGGGCAATAGGGCCCAGACTTTTAATATCCCCTTCCAAGATTGATGATTTGTTCAATCAACTTCAGGGTGCCACTATTTTCTCTAATATAGACCTCAAATCAGGCTATCATCAGTTGAAAGCGAGAGAATTTGACATCCCAAAGACGGTTTTCCAAACTTGATATGGTCACTTTGAGTTCTTGGTAATGTCTTTTGGATTGACAAATGTACCTGCAGCCTTTATGGATCTGATAAACAGAGTATTCAGACAGTATATTGACATGTTCATGATTACATTCATTAATGATATTTTGGTATATTCCAGAGATGAGGAGGAGCATGCCAATCACCTTGGAAGCGCTTTGTAGACACTCCGAGACAATGAGTTGTATACAAAGTTTTCTAATGTGACTTTTTGCTCAAATTAGTGGTTTTCTTAGGTCATGTGATTTTTAGAGATGGAATTTGAGTAGATACGCAAAAGATTGAGATGGTTAAGAATTGGCCAAGACT
The DNA here is from genome assembly GCA_000787875.1 of Solanum virginianum. Taxonomy (NCBI): domain Eukaryota; kingdom Viridiplantae; phylum Streptophyta; class Magnoliopsida; order Solanales; family Solanaceae; genus Solanum; species Solanum virginianum. The sequence continues at coordinate 3,129 of DF362394.1, read as the reverse complement.
AACCTCACCGACCGATATAAGAAGCTTTTTAGGATTGGTTGGTATTAGCAGACATTTGTTGAGGGATTTTCTTCCATATCCGCACTATTAAGTAAACTGACCCAGAAGAAGGTCAAGTTTTAATGGTCCAACGACTGTGAGAAAAACTTCCATGAGTTGAAGAAATTTTGGACCAAAAACTGAAGTCCTAGACTACGAGAAGAGCATACGAGTCGTAGCTCAAGCAATGACTCATACCAGTGAGTCGTAATAGTCAAGTTTGAAATAATAAGTGCCTGATACGAGACCCCGATTACTACTCATAGGTCACCCCCCACAAGTCGTACCTGTGAGACATACCTACTGCCAACTGTCTTTTCTGTGTAATTTTTAAGGTTAAATTTGTAACTACTATATATACTTTATGTTAGGGTTTATTTGAATAAGGATCCTAGACATGAATATTGAGAAAAGCCTTTGAATATTCTCTCTAGATTACTTCAGGGTTTTAGTGTAGATTTTAATTTTTCACTTGGAAACCCCATTTTTGGGGAGTGCAAACATACATTGTATTCATTCTCAATCTATCAAGCTTATGGTTTGCAACTTATGGTGTTATCACTCTTCATTGCTTTGGGTAAAATTCTCGACTATGTCTTGTATTTATATATTTATTGGTTATGTCTTAGCCCTGAGTAGCTAAGCACCCACAACTTGGGGTTGTGGGAACCATGGGTAGTTTATTTGAGATGACCTAGATTTATTGAATTTTTATGATTGGGGTTTTGCATGTATTGTCTATTTCCCTTCATTATGATTGTTGTTTGGTGGTGGCCAATACCAAACCCTTCCTACTATCACGATCCCGACCAAGGTAGTGACGAATTAGAAAAGGGGAGTAGATGACAGGATTTGGTTGATATATTCTTATCTAATCAACCAAGCCTGACCAAGGGAAGGTTGACTGGGACAATAGGTAACAGTTAGTTGTCATACCATGGTTGCCGACCAAGCGCCATGGTGAAATTCGACCTTCACCTTCAAAAAGGGGTTGTAAGAACCTAAGTTACCGTCCTGCATGCGAAGTTCCAATTGTAGTTTTGTTTTCTAGGGTAATCGAGTCAATGAACCATGGGGAACACAATTCCCAAGTTGTCCCTAAATTTGAGTGTCATCAAGAATAAATATCCTCTTTTGGTAATCGAGTCAATGAACCATGGGGAACACAATTCCCAAGTTGTCCCTAAATTTGAGTGTTTCCTCGCATAGTAGCATAGTATTTATTTTATTTTTATTTCCAAACTGGAAGCCCCCTATTGGAAATTTTAGTTATAAATACTCGAAATGATTGATGGTGAATTCTTATAGTCAAGCCCTGTATTCCCTATGTATTCGACCCTAACCTTCGGTTAGGTTAATAGCTGATAGCGACCGCTTTCTTATTGGAGCGTGAATATTATCACTAGGCTCTAGGATTGGGTCGTGATAAAATTGGTATCAGACCACTAGGTTGTTAGATCCTCAGAGTCCAATACACCGCGTTGAATAGAGTCTTATCCATGGTTGTGTTGTGCACCACAACTATGAGTCGGAGGCTATGAGATATTTTAGAAATTGTTTCCCTTCTTCATATTCTAAGTCGTGCTATAGAGTTGAAATAAGCTTTCTTTCCCTAATGCTTATTCTTTGATATGCTAGATCATACCTAACACGAGAGGGAAATGAGCCCACACACCCGAGGACCAACCGGCCAATGGAAAGCTTAGGGATGCTCTCACCTTGCTTTCACAAGTGGTGGCTAATCAAGACACTTAAGGGGCCCAGCCCTACATGCTCCTACACCGACCTCTTGGGTGAGAGACTTCATGAGAATGAATCTCCCAGAATTCTATAGGTCAAAGGTAGATGAGGACCCTCAAGAGTTCATTGATGAGGTCTACAAGATATTGGCTATCGCAGGTGTGAGACCGGAAGAAAAGGCAGAGTTGTCGGCCTACCAACTCAAAGGTATAGCACAAATATGATACAACCAATGGAAAGAAGAGAAGGGAGTCAACCATGTGGTGCTTTGGGAAGAGTTCAAAGTGGCTTTCCTTAATCGGTTCATCCCTCTTGAGCTTAGGGAAGCTAAATCGGTGGAATTTATGAATTTGAGACAAGGGCAATGAGTGTGAGGGAATATGCCCTCAAGTTCAAGCAACTTTCAAAGTTTTTTCCTTACTTGGTTGCTGACCCAAGGTCGAGAATCAACAAGTTCGTGATACGGGTATCCGACTTAGTGAGCGAAGAATGTCGGTCCGCTATGTTAATTGGTGATATGGACTTATCCCATTTGATGACATATGCCAAAAATATAGAAGAGGGGAAATTTAGGAAGAGAAAGGGTCATGAGGCCAAGAGGACCCATTTTGAGGGTAAGTTCCAACAGGGTGGCCGGTTCCATTAGGGCCAAGGGTCTTATCATTCATTTCAAAGAAAGGTTGTCAATGACTTTCCTAGGGCCCAAGGTGTTGGTGTTGTGGTTCCTAATGAAGTGTGTCCTAGGTGTGGAAGGAGTCATAAGGGCCCATGTTTGAGAGATACTAATGCATGCTTTGATTATGGGGAGGTGGGTCACAAAAAGGTAAATTGCCCTCGAAATCGAAACAAGGGCAAAGAGGTTCGTCCACAAGGTGATAATCCGGTTCCTTTGGGGAGAGGTGATCGACAAGATGGTGCCCCAAGGCACAATCGGTTTTATGCTTTGCATGGGAGGCAAAAGGTGGATGAGGTCCCCGATGTCGTTACAAGTATGTTAAAAATCTTTGACTTTGATGAGTATACACTGATTGATTCGAGTGATACTCTTTCTTTTGTTACCCCATTTGTTGCCAAAAAGTTCCATGTTGACCCCGAGTTATTGCATGAGTCATATGAGGTGTCTACTCCTATTGGTGCATCTAATGTTGCTAGAAAAGTTTATAGAAGTTGTCCTATTTACATTTTGCATAGATATTGCCTTGTGATCTTGTTGAGTTAGACATGGTTGATTTTGACAATATTCTTGGGATGTATTGGTTGCATGCATACTATGCTTTTATTGATTGTAGAACCCGTAGAGTCAAATTTCAATTTCCAAATGAACCCATACTTGAGTGGGAGAGTCAAGAT
>DF362395.1:32166-42209 GCA_000787875.1 Solanum virginianum | reverse complement strand
TCCTGGGAGGAAATAATCCACAACCTCGGGTACTTGAGGGGGTTAAATTCCTTAAGGACACACAGTGAATTCTGTGGTCTCGAATTTCTTCATTTCTGTCATTTTAAAGTTAACACATACATGATTCATAAGTTATGATTTGCGGATACACTGACACTCATACATGATTCACAAGTCATGATTTGCTGATACACTAGCACATACATGATTCATAAGCGGTCATTATGTTGATTCATAAGTCATGATTTGTGGATATACTAGCACTCATACATGATTCATAACTCATTTATGCGGATACACTTACACTCATACGGACTCATAAGTCATTTATGCGGATACACTGATAAAAAAGAAGGATTTTAAAAATTTATACAAATAGTAGAGAATATTTGAAAATAGTAAAACATAATATGTGTATTTCTGTAAAATTTCCTTTTTATGTGTGTCTACAACAAAAGCAGAACATGTAGTATATACAAAGAGTAAATTAATGTTTTAAAATGTACGTTGTATTGCTCATATTAATCTGTATTATTCCAGGACTCCTTGCTGATGTCTCTCTTCCAGACTCTGCCACAACAATAATTAGAGAAATTTTTTTTCATGTTTAATGAACAAGAATACGACTGATATACATATTTAAATAGAGGAATTAATTAAATTGTTTTGTGAGATATATAATACATATACATCACTAATTAATTATTAAGGCTAATATTGTAATTGTACTTTATTTTGTACAGGAATAGGTAAATACAATTCTAATTAGAACATTAATAAGTCCATCAAGTAGAGTACTATCTATCTATATATAAATCAAGGCAAATTCCGAATATTAGATATGACCTCAAAATAACAGGGAGGCAATGTCGACTAGTGAGACGATGGTCAATAATCTTCATCCTGAAGCTAAAAGATCTCAATTCAAAATAAATTCATGAGGAAGTGGTATCTCTTATTCTCTTTAACATCTACTCCATTTAGAAATTGGTTAATTGGTAATGAGACATGTATTTAATGCCCCGCCCAAGAGAGATTCAAGATGCGAAAGAATCCATATTCCCTGAGTGTATTCTGTCCATCAAGCAGAGTACTATATATATATATATATACTGCAATTAATCAGTGGTAGATGAAAATAAATAAATAAAGGGAAGAGATTTACCTTTATCGAAAAGTCCAGAGCCATGAAAAAGTTATAGCATAAAATTCATACCAAAATGTTAGTAAGTTGTCTAACCAGTTGGAGCATAAAGCGATTCATTATGTATTATTTCAAGCTACAAATGGAACTTATGAAACCACGTTGCACATGATATCATACAGCATTGATTGAGTATATATAAAATTTAGGAGGAGCTCCCTTCAGTCCAATAAGTGGGACAAGTCAGCGGAAGTAGTTGCTCCCTTGTCATGCAAATGGTTATTCTTAACACTTATATACATTTGTTTGTTAAGGTTAGCCAATATGCATGACTAGGCAGCTCTTGCCGCTCCTTGTCCCCCGGTCTTGGCCTGAAAGGAGCTCCTACTTACATCTACACATTCTAACTAACTAATCGAACAACATTTCTCGACTAAAAACTTTCCTCCAAGCTGATATTTGTATATAGTAGTAGTTAAAATGGTGGGGTGGGTAGGTGTGGAATCTTTGAGCTACCTATAGCAATAGCTATGCAAGTAGTAATCATTTTTTGAAGTTTGGGAATCATGGTTCATGTAGAGAAGCCTCTGTCCATTGCCAAATAAATACTTTGACAGCACTAAATCTGATTTATGTGACGTGATCACACATCTTAGTGGTGTTTGTTTTTTGTCAATTGATATGACTCAACGTGGGGAAAAAAGCTGCTAAAGTACATTTTGTGACATTACTTGTGACTCCAAAAAAATCTTTGACTAAATCTAGTCGTACTAATATTGCTCTTGTGATAATGTTTGGGGGAAGCTACGCGTGCACCATTCAAACTTTTTGAACTTAAGGGGATCGCATTAGTGTGATATTGTCCGCTTTGAACCAAATCTTCACGAATTTATTTTTGGGCATCTCCAAAAGGCCTAAGCCTCACGGATTTGTTTTTGGACGTCTCCCAAAAGACCTCATGCTAATGGGATTGGGTTCAACCTTATAAGTTGGTCATTTACTCTTTTCACAACCAATGTGGGAGAAGTTTGCAGCCCAACATGATGTACAAATGAGGATATACGTGCATTATTTGTTAAACGGCTCAACTATATGTGTCATTCTTTAACAAGTAGTATATTCACTCGAAATCGCAAAGTTGAAGACGAGTGTATATTTGCTCCTTTTTTCCTTTTTCTAATGTATGTGTAATGTATAGGGTTGTTAATATGGAATGATCTTAGTCTGTATGAATTTTGAAATATGACAGGTTGGACTAGACTTGTCCACCACCATGATGAGTTTAAAAATGGTCAATCTAACCCAGACATATATAGGCCATAGTTGGACCAGGACGCCTCACCTTTTTTACAATATTTTTTTTTATAATTTTATTAATTAGAATTCTAACATAAAATCTACAAGTAAATATAATCTCAAACTATATTGAAGTTATCTCAATAACACTTATTAAGGACAAGTTATCTAGTGCTTTCAATTGTTAGTAATCCCTTTTCTATGAAAAATCTTCGTATTGAATTGTTGGCTTTAATACCGTTTTAGTTGCATATAGGTTGAGTACTCCCTATTATTTTGAGTGGTCATGGTACAAATTTAATGATTTATGATTCAAATCTGTTTTAGGTAAAATTTAGTTGTAGCTTTGATTAGAATTAATAAATTATTTTTTACTTATTTTATAAATATAATATAGTTTTATAATTACGTTTCACTAATTCTGATGACTCAATCGTCCTTCCCTTGATTGTTAAAATGTGTTGAATATCTGTTATGGGACTTTTGTATTTGTCTTCCTTCTAATGTTTCAGGATTCCCATTATTCCTTTGTCCTTAGATTGTGACATGACCTTATTTTTTGGATTACTTCATCTCTCCCTATCTACTTTCTTGGATTTTTTTCAAGGGAGCCGGAGGTAATCATCATGTTTCATTTAGACGTTTGAATTAAAATACGTTATAGTGGAACACCTTTATATGTGTTCTCATTCATCTATTATTTTATCTTTTCTATTCCTTCTTAGGTGATTTTACTTTTTTTGCTCTCTTGATGACTCGAATCCACAATCTTAAGATTGGAGGCGAAAGGTACTTATTATTGAAAAATTGTTAAAAGTACCACATTGGTTGGGAATTAACTGTATTTGGACAATCCTCTTTTAATTGATTAACATTTTTGAGTTTGAGGTGAACTTTAGTAGACTTTGTCATATGTTTACATATATATTCTATCTTTTGTCTCAATTAAGTTTACATTTTTGTACTTGAATATGATGCATATAAATATAATTAAAGAAATGACGTAATATTTGAGGTCAAAGATGTATTAAGAATTTCAATAAGATGATGCATCATTGTTTTTATAAAATTTTATAGTGACAACAAGTTTTATAGTTGATTTATTGCCTATTTCTAGGTTGTTTTATTATGATTGAGTTTGCGTTATAGAAATAAAAGTGTTATTCGAAGTAAGGAAATAAAATTTTTTTAAAAAAGGGAGATTGCTTTAGATTTATTTACTTTTAGAAAAAGACAAATGGAAAGTGGGATTATCTCTTGACCTCAAGGGTAATGGCTAGCACCCAAGTACATTTAAAGAATTACTCCATTGATCCCTTTTTAACATATAAATTTGCCATTGTATATGGTTAATTAACTTAATAATTTACTATAGATGAATGAAAATACATAAATATTTTTCTTTTCTTCAAGATTTGAATGAAAAATATCTAATTAAAACACTTTACTAGAAGTTCAGAAGTACCATTGAAATCAATCTACTATATTCAAATATTTAAATGAAAATCATGACAAAGTTAAAAGGTGACCGACCATGCATTAACATTTCATCACATTTTCCCTTCTTCTAAATCTTGATATTTTATTTATGAAGAGGGTTAGGATTTGGTTGATATATACTACATCACATAAAATTAAATTATTTAATATCTCAAAATATATTTTATAACTTCACTATTTCGCTTAACAAAATAAAGTTCAATGATGTGACATGATAAATAAGTCGAGACTCACGAAAATGAGACATGAAATGCTGTTTGGTTGATTTTCAAAACAATTATTTTTGTTGCCTGTTATATTTGTTAACACCCCAAATATAATTTTGTTGGAGCATTACTATTTGCCTTTTTACAAGGCAGTGAGGCATTACACTTGCACCTTGACATGTCACTAGGCAAGGAGCTTGCCAGTGACATCCCAAAAAAAATATCTAGTTATGATATTGACCTTATAGTCCAATTCTTAATTTTAAAATAAATACAGTAATTTTAAATGAACAGGATAAATAGAAATTTAAAATTGACTGAAACAATCTCCCAAACTACAATATAAAGAGTAAACAAATTGTAATTTAAAGAGATTAAATCATTTAATCTCTAATCTGTAATTAATGTAGGACTTTTGTCATTCTTTAATACCTGTGAATCGACAATTAGTGCAGTTGGTGGAACAAATCTACTCAGAGCTTAAGTTGGTTTTCAGATACAAACTCCAATTTCTCTTTCTACCTGTTGGGAGAACTCTTAATGAATTGGTTACTGATAATCGAGGTGAAAGTAGATAGGGACTGAGGAGAATAAAAAACTTCCTTATCTTAATTTCTTTATGACTATAATCTAAAAAATAAGGATAGAGATGGCGCTAACGAGAAAAAAAGGGCGCATATATAGTACTAATTACTAATTATGGGAATATAATTAGCAATAATGTACCTTAAAATTCAATAACGAAAAAGCACCAAATCTCCCTATGTTTGTTTGAAAGATTTTGTACAAAAGGTGGCCTATTGAATGGTGATTAATAAAATTGGATGTGTTATTAATTATTATTGAGAGAGAGGAAGGTCCCATTTGATGGAACGATGGATCCAATATGTGTCACTCTCAATTTGGGTTTACAAGTCTATCCGAGTTCCCACATGAATCCCATATAAATGACTTTCTCCGTTTTATTTTACGCGATATCTTTTTTTAATCTATTTTAAAAGAATATCATCTTATTATTATAATTAAAAATATTTTAATTTTTAAAAAAATTTCTGTTTATTCTTATGAAATGATTTATAATCACACAAATATCTAAGAATTGGTTTAGACCATAAGTTTCAAGAAAAAAAAACTTAAATACCGTTCCAAGTAAACCAGTGCCACATAAACATGGGACGGAGGGAATAACGTGTCCATTCTTACTTTAGGCATGTGGATGACTGACTTTAAGGATATTACGCTCTTACATTGTTAATGCCATTTTGTCTGTATCCCTCATGATTCAGCAAGCTTGTTTAAATATACATTAGTAGAAAATCCAGCTTTAGATTGGACAAAGAATTAATGAAGGAGTTAGAAAATTTTGTGATAGCTCTCCAAAATACCATGTATATAATCCATGAGGGGATATTCCCTTTTGATATACAACTATTTTTCCAACGTAATCTTGTACTAATAATCTCTCTTGTTCTGTTTTTTTCTTCCTTACTTTGTTGCTTTGATCAAAGATAATACGATAATTGAAAACTGGCTTTTGATTTGGTGCACTAAGTTAAGGAAACACATGCCTCCCTTTAAAAAGGAATGTTTACGAGTTTATAAAGTTTAGCTCAGTGAATGTTTACATATATATGTCACTTCGTTTAAAAAGGAATGACTACTTTCTTTTTGAGTCTATGTTAAAATGAATGACCAACCCATTCTATATTTTGGCAAAATTTTCATTTCAAATTTTCACGTGATATGTTTAAGACCACAAAATGAAAGGACATTTTGGTATATAAAATATAACTTTAATTTAGGAACACAAGATTAAAAAATGTTCTTTATTTCCTTAAACTCTGTATCAAGTCAAACTAAATTATTCTTTTTTAAACCGAGGGAGAGTATATATATACTCAAAAAGAAATTGAATTTCATAGCAGTGTACTACTATGAAAAGTAAAAATGATGTTTATTAGTATGTCATTTTCCCAATCTAATGTATGTTAGCAATGTTTTACCTAATTTTTTCTCTTTCTTTTGTGGGGAATGTGGTGCTTAGCTTCTTCTTCTCTTGTATAACATACACTTTCAGGGATTCAATAACCAAAACTGAATTATTTATTTATTTATTTATTTATTTATTTTATTGATTGAATAAAAACATAGGTTATAATAAAAGAACCTAAGTCGCTCCAGATTGCTAGTGTAAGCAAAATGGTGATGTTATACTACAAACTCTATCAATTAGATATACAGGAAGATCATCTTTTATTCATCAGGTAAGGAAAACCAGGCACTGAAAACGTGGATGATGTCCTTTTAATGAATGATGAGAAAATCTCAACCATTGTTCTCCGCCACGTAATCCACTAGTGGATGTTCATATCGAATTTTCTTGGAAAATAATCTTGTTCGTCTCTTCTCTCTGTATCGCGATACCCTTGCTTCTCTTCCTCCATCGCTACGTCTTGCTTGTCCCCCGTAATATCCTTGATTACCTCCAAATGTTTCCTGAATCAACATGTAATATGTAACTAAGTCTGCTTTGTTTTTATTGTATAACTAATTTTACAAGATATTAAATGAATCAAATACCGGGAAATCAGGCCAGCAATCATCAGGTCGGATTCCATTTGTCCATGGCGAAGATTGATTTGACCAAGCACTAATAACTGCCTCATGATTAAGCCTGAGAAATAGCCTTCTTTTTTCATCCGCTTTAGTACTGCTGCCACTGTACTCTGCACTAGTGACAAATTCTGTTACTGCTACTGCTTTCCGTTTAACTGTTTCTTCATAATAATCATCAAAGTTCCATTTTATGTCCAATTCAGGATCCAAATGGCAAGCAACAACAGCTCTCATTTCTTCGTCTTCAACTTCAATTTTAATCCCCTTGTTATCTTCAACACCGGCGTTTAACAATTGAGTATTGCTCTGTTCGTCTTCTCCTGATCCCAGCAAGCTTTCAACATCAGCAGCGAATTCAGCAAGCTCAATTTCAGATGAAAGAAATTCAGGAAGGTTCAAATCATCGCATGCATCCTCAGTGTTCAACAAAATGTCCAAATCAGTAATATCATTTCCGGTTTCATCAGGCACATTGCAGAGTTCTGCTTCAAACGAATCGAAAACCGGAACCTGATATAGAAGCTGCTCTTCATTTTCGAATTCATTTTCATCCGGTGAGTTTTCTTCACAGCCAATTTCGGGGACCCGATTTTCCTCCCCTTTTTTCCGCTGCCCGATTTGCGCCTTTTTCCCATTTCTCGGCGTTCTGGCCTTTCGGGTAAATCCCTGGTGCCAGGCAGGTTGATGAGTTTTGTCGACGAATTTGGTAGATTTGTTAGAAGATGTTTCGAGACGAACTCGTTCATGGCGACTCGCCAATTGGTTCGCCGAATGGACTGAAACATCGCAGGATTGACAAAGAAAGGCATCATCAGCTGGGCAAAACCAACGAGCCCTCTTTGATAAACAGCTATCACAAGCTCTAGCTGTTTTCCCTCCTATGGCATTTGCCATCTTGCTTTCACTACTCATTATTTACAATAAACGAGATCCTAATTTAAAAAAATATATAGTAAAATTGGTAGACGCTACGCAATTAATTTGCATGAATTTGAACAAGCCCAAAAAAGAAAGTGGAACGGTTTCAGTTTATATAAAGGAGTGTTTAGTTTGTACCATAATTAATTCATTTGACTGTGCCCACAACAACCCTTTTGTTGCAACAGTTAGTTGTTTCAACTTTCTTGAGCCATGCACTTTTGGCTAATATTTCCTTTAAGAAGAAAATAAGACTAAACTCTTTTGGGTCCCATAAATTCGCTCATCTTATTGTTGATTGGTTGAATTTCTGAAATCCATCCTCAACTCTGTATTCTCATTGGTTAAATCTCCATATTTAGGATTCTTATGGGACCTATATGTAATATGTGAATGAAGAAGACCTGCTTTTAGTGTAATTTATGACATTTTTGTCTCTATATTTCAATCATTTCAGTTATAGGAATTTTTAAAACTTTTTTTTTTCGTGGTCCTTTATTTTGTCTCTTTCAACTTCTCCATAAGTAGCTTCCTTCTTTGATGTGCTGGCGTGACGGAGTTAACATTTTTGTCAAGGGTGTTCATACTTTAGAACATGAGTGGGTGATTTTTGTATCAATGGTATTCAATAATTAATATATATTAAAATATCTATATTTAACCTATATATACAAAAAAGTTCTCCGATAAAGAGTGTTCATCTAATCACTTTTAGGTGAATGTAGCCCGGTTCATGTGTGTTGCTTATGTGTGCTTGATGAGAAAATCTCAACCATTGTTCTCCGCCACGTAATCCACTAGTGGATGTTGATTGATCAAAAAAATGGCCTCAAAATTTGTTTTAGAGGTAATTTTATTTCTATGTGTTAAAAATCTAAAAATTTTAAAAATTTTGGAAACAACTATAACTTCAATGGGCCATGCAAGGAGTAGTACTCTTGTGGTAAGAATTCAAGAAACAGAATCTTGATAATCAGATCCACAAATTTTTACATGCAAAAGACAAATACATATGTATCAGAAGAAATGTAAGGTTTAATATATATTCAATCTCTTAAACTTGTTAGGAAATTTCGTTTGAATATTTGAATTATTATTTGTTTTAATTGATCATCTGAGCACGTAACAAAGGTCTTAATTAGATACTTCAGATTCAAATTTAAGAAAAACATTGTGTATGTTCTTAAGAGTCAATTAGGTTTAGATAGTTAAGCTAACCGCGTAAAATATTTCATCTTATTTAATTATATTAATCGAACTCAATAAAAGAAAATGTTTGGGGTTTTATGACAATTGAGATGAATATTGTATAATCAAAAAACACTTTGTTATATATTCATGTGCTTCATTAAAATAAATACTAATTCGAGTATCTAAATAAATTTAATGAAAATTTCAAGTGGTATCTGTGGAATTTTATCAAAGATTAAGGTTAACAGACATACATAAAATCTCTTTTTTGACAACACAAGTAACTGTCCATAATTATCGAGATTAATACTTTGAAAAAACACAGATAATTAATGTAACACAAAAAACTTAATTGTATCAATCAATATATATAAGTTGATGTTATGTTATTAATTAATTCTAACAGGAGATAGAAATTGAATTATTGGTTAACTGGCTTATGGTGATTACAAGAAGTCGGGCATTCATATAAAGAATCTCAGTACAACAATAAATTGACAGCAAAATAAACAGGTATGAAACATAAGTATAACTTCATCTCTATGATACTTTTTTTTTTATATAGTACATCTCAAAAAGTTATTTTACTAAAATTAAAAATAATCTAAGTAAATAATTTTTCTTTTATTCTTAATAATAATTTTCAACCAAACAAATATCTATAAATGATTTTGAACCATAAATTTTAAAAATCTTTTTTTTTTCTCTAAATACCATGTCAAGTCAAATAGTATCATATAAAATAAGACAGAGAGTGTTGTATAATTAATGTAGTTGAAAAAAATAAGACAGAGCGAGTATTGTGTAATTAATGTAGTTGAAACATGGTGACACTTGTCCCGAATTGCCGTGGTGAATAAGTTGAACCGTCTAATTCATGTGTACGAAATCCTCAAAATCACATGATTTTACCTTTACCTGAAAGCTGACCAATTGTAATAACTATAATGTCACAAAATTAGTTATTGTAATAGTGAAATCATTTTTCTATGTGTAAGTCACCTGAAGGTTAGATTTTCGACAATTGACAAAAGTCCATTCATCGTTATCTTGTATTTCTATTAAAGACTATTTTTAAAGTTTGAGCTCCTGATCTATATTATTCAATTTTGTGTATGCATAAATAAACATTCAAATTTACATATTATGCCATTTATACACTTTTTACAGAT
>DF362395.1:15649-32100 GCA_000787875.1 Solanum virginianum | reverse complement strand
TTTTTTCAAAAAAAAAAAAATCATATTAGCATAACTTATATTTTAAACACAAGCAAATAATTATTAAAAAGAAGAAAACTTTATTATTATTAGTGACAAGTGTGTGGCAAAACGGATACTCAAGTTTAACGGCAAAATAGTGGAGTAAATTTATTTTCATATTTGACTTCATAATTTCCACCTACAAAATACCTCTTTTATTTTGTCCCATTATTGAGGTCCCCAAATTAGAGGGATTAAATGGGGGACCTCAATTCACTATTGCCATCAGCCCATCAATGTGCACATCATCTTGATTAATGACTACATTACCCGTTAAAATTAAGGCCGGTCGAAACTTTGAAACTCATCAACATTCAAAAATAAGTTAATTGTTCTCTTCATTTTAAAATAAGTATCGTTTCAATAATAATTAAAAATATATATATATAATATTGCAAAATAATTATTGATTTAGGAAATCAAGATAAGGTAAGTACTCTTCATCCTTAATAATCTTTAACTCTCTAGAAATATCTGATAAATATATAGCTATAAAAAATGATACGTTTTACAACAACAACAACATATCCAGTGGAATCTCACAAGTGGGGTCTGAGGAGGGTAGAATGTACGCAGACCTTACCACTACCTCATAGAAGTAGAGAGATTGTTTCCTGTGAACCCTCGTTTCAAAAATCCATAAGCAGAATAAACTAGATATGACAAAAAGGAAAGAAAAGGGAATAGAAAGGGCGACTAATAACGAAAAACACATAACAATATGTAAATACGATAAAATTAATACACATACGACAGAAAATGACAAACATGATATAAACACGACTATTCCTGCTACCTTTCTATACCTCAAGGTTAGACATCCACCTAACCCTACCAACCAATTAACCTAAAGTAGCTAAAGTCATATATGAGAAAATTAACTATACAAAAAAAAATGATACGTTGTAAACAATATAATTTTTTATCTACATTTTTAAGTGTACTGATTAGTCCAAGTTACTCTCGAAAAAGTGAATAATACCATGAACAAAAGAAACTCCTAGTACTACTTAGTATAAAACTTTTACACAATAGATGTAAGTTATTATCTTTTTTCCTCCAAGATAACATTTTTTTTACAAGAATACTTCAAAGATATGCTCAAAAACCAATAAGATTATAAAATATAATGCTTGAGATAGTGATATTTGACTATGTACACTGGAATTAATTAGTCCTAATGAATGCGAGTATTGAGGTGGAGAGAATGGACTTAAATATGGTGCTATGTAATTAGCTGCTGGTGACTCCACTGGTGACCCTGCACCCTCACTATATTTACCTATACATAACCCCAAAAAAATAAAAATAAAAATAAGAAGAGTAAAATAAAATTCAGGAACTTATATATGATTTATTACCTAGACACTTGACGTCAGTTGAATTCACCAAACTGCAAACCAAACATAGGAAACTATTAGTTTCACTTTATTTATTTGCAAAAACATGAAATATAATTTAAAATGGATTATTTTAATAAAAATTAAGTTAAAAAATAGGGTAAAATTTTAAAAAGAGAAATATATTTAGAGATTTCATGATCAAACGTTGATTTTCAATTGAAGTAAAAAAAATTAAAAAAAAAGTGAATAATACTCATGATCACACGGATAAGTGTTTTAACTCTCGTGCTCCGAATTCTTCGCATAAACTTAGACAGGAGTACAATAATTCTTTTACTAATACTTACCTTCTAAATATTTTGCCTCCAAGGTGTCCACGATAAACACAGGCTGCAACATTGCAAGTAGATGTTGTATGATTTTCCCCAATAAAAAGATTAGAGTCTTTGCATTGTAAATGTGAACATTTATCCACAATTCCAGAGGCTGAACACTCCAGTCTATTCCGTTAAACATCAAAATTAGAAGGAGAAAATTTGAATTTTATCACTAAATGTCAATGTCATTATTCTAGATTTTCATTTATTGGTTTACCTGAGATCAGTAGGTCTGCATCCACATTTGATGCAATCGTTAGCAGTTAAAGCATAAGAACAATTGGGAACTATTAGGCTTTCATTGTACCAATTCAGATTTGCTGATGAACATGCTGCAGAGGACATTAGATGAATCAATTAGTAGGTGAAAATTTCAAATTCAATTTTACGATGGAGTTGTTACTTTATTTTCCTTATGACTTTCATGGAACTTGTATGTGGATCAGGGAGATTCCACGTGTCAAATAATTAAGTACATTTCATAACGCCTTAGGCTCAAAGCGTCTTACTGTAATTTGCATAAACTCAGTTGAATTCTAGTTTTGATACCATCCCTATTTGCTTATATTTTCAGCATTTCTCCTGTGTTTTGCCAATGGAGACTTACTTTTTTCTATAACTACTTTATTTTTGTGTGTTTACTTACCAGCAAGTGGAATAGAAAGAATATCCCCAGGATCAATTTGATTTTGGAGTCCATTTATGATCTCCAAATTGCCAATTGTGACACCAAACTCTGCTGCAATTTTTATTAATTCATCTCCACTCTGCACCACGTAGGACATGTACACACTGGCTGCGCCATTATTGCTATTATTGAAACAAGTACATGGCAGAGGAATCACAAGACTCTGTCCACTTGCTAAAGGATGTTCTTCATCAATCCCATTAGCTATCCCAATCTGTTCTGCACTAACAAGTCCTCCATACATTTCTGATACTGACATCAAAGTATCCGTTGCACCAATCGTGTAATGCGTGGACAGAGATCGTCGTATCCCATCCACGCATGAACACGAAATTGGTACTTTTACGAATGATTTTTCCGGTAGGATTTGGTTTGGTTGATTTGAATCGATAGAATTTGCAACTAAAAGATGAGAGACGTCGACTCCGAATCTGAAAGATATTTCGGAAATCTTGGAGTCCCAGGGAAGGCGATACGAGAGATAAGAAGGACATGAATCAGATGCATCACATGGTTCTATTACTGATTTTGCTAGCATGTAATGTGGTACTACAATAAGCAGAATTAGGAGGAAAATGGGGATAAGAAATTTGCATGTCATTTCTCTCATCTGATTTCTTGTTACACAGTGACAGTGTTTCTTCAATTGAATTGAAGTATGTTAGGTGAGGAAATTATTATAAGGTCAGAAAGACAGCAAAGAGATAACTGGGATTGTTGCAGTAGAATAATGGCATTAAACTATTATCGTAAAAGGATCTGACGTAATGAACGAAACTGTTTCTTCCTTGGTCAATTGTTTTAGGTTCGAACTCAAATTATGAAAAATTCCTAGTTGGGAGCACTTACTCCGAATAGAGCCGTAGCGTGAATCAAAATTAGTTGAGCTCTAATGTGGGTACCAAACACCGCATGAAAAAAATACAGTAAAATATAGGAGGAGCAGGCACTTGTCAGGTGTCAGTTTTTCTCAAACAACAATGTGTATTCACACGCTAGTTGTCACAATTTAAACTAAAATAGAAGATCACTGCATTAATAATAAATATTCTTGCAGAGTTATTAAAATTTATTTAATCAAAAATCACTTAAGTTTTTATGTTCAAAAATCACTCAATTACGCAGCCACAAATTTGGTTCATGTAAAAACAAACTCTATTTCCCCTAGGCACGGACGCATAGTTACGGTCTGCTAATTATGTATGCAATTACATTGCAGCAATATTAACTAAATTATTAGCAAATAATGATGTTCAAGCATGCAGTCAAGTTGAAAGTGCAGTATAGTGTTGAACTTTTATTAATCTCCCAGAATAATGTTTTGCTTGTTTATGCTAAACCAATAGGTCCAGAGTTGATAATGTTATTATGATAAGGATGAACCCATTTGTGGATGGATAGTGTAAAGTAATAAATAGATTTTATAATTTTATTTATTTGTACTATTTATGATTATATGGTATAAGAAATATTTTATTTTATCATATTAAATTTATTTTAAATTGAATGATTTTATTGACTTTGCTAGCTAATTATTTTATTAACACAAAATAAAGTTCATTTTCACAGTGATCTTTTAAGATATTTATATTTCATCATAGATCTATATCACATGTTGCCATATTGAAGCTATGGTCAAGGCCCAGTTTAAGATCTGCTAGTAAGTATTAGCTATTATAATTGAAAAACTATTCATCGTGAGAATTGATTATTTAATACTTTTGCAGGACGAGAAACGACATTGAGCCTTTGATCAATAACTTTGTGAGATTCGATGTTTTAGATCCTGAAAAGATGTTAGCATGTTTGGAGACACATTCATTTCTATTGAGCAGATCAAGATTAACGGTTTAACAATGAGAATCTATGATACAACTAAAGTAACAACATCATATTCAATATAATTTTATGAGTCAGTATTAAAAAAAAAAGATTCATGCAAAAGACCTTACTTATATATATGAATTAAGGACAATATTTTCACTCTTCGGGGTGGCTCAGTGGTTTAGGCTTGGGCTTCCATGTTGGAGGCCTCAGGTTTGAAACTCCTTGCTAGTGAAAGTAAGGAGTTAGCCATTTTGGTTTAGCTTGTCTTATCGGACTTGCCAAGTGTGAATTACTTCTCTTATACCTTATGCGCATCCAAATGGTAGAAAAATACGATTTGCCTTCTAAATCGAACTCATCACATCAAACTTGCTTAGTGTGGGTGACCTCTCTTGCATCGTATGCGCACCCAAAGGATAGTAAAAAATATGATTTGTCTTTTAGATCGAGCTTGTTGTATCGAACTTGCCTAGTACAAATTACCTCTTCTGTACCCATGCAACACTCAAAAGAAGAGACTACTTTTGATACACCCTCGTTCAGATTAGAAATTAATGTAATTTGAAATACGTGGGATTTAATTTTGGATAAATATGTACTTTATTTTGATTGAAAATAAAAGGTTTAAATTGTCATTACTTCCAAATAACGTGCACGAATTTTCTAATATGCGAAAATATTTATGTGTGTTTCAGGTTTCACCTTATTCATCCGATAATAAAGGGTTAAACACGCGCCGCCCAAATTCAAATCTCCCGGCAACATGGGCCGAACCGGCGACAGCAGAGATTCACCGACGGAGCATCTTTCTCGGTCTTCTAATTCAAAGAAAAGTAGAAGTAATCAATGTGATATTGATCAACGCCGTAGTAAGAAGAAGCAAAGAGTAACAATACATCAAACTGAGACTGAAACTGCAACCCTAACCCTAAATCATACTTCCACTTCATATACCCATACATATGCAAATTCATACTCATTTTCTTACAGTAGGGGCAAAGAAAAACAGCATAAAGGTAAAGCAAAGAGAGCTATTGCAGATGATAAGCGCAAGTGGGTTTACTCTACTCACGACATTTCCCCAAATCAAGGTTACCAATTGATAAGAAATTTCGTTTGATTCTTCTATTTTTCCTCTTTGATGTGTCTACAATCCTATAAAAAAAAATTATTTGGCAAATGTGTATCCGCCTTTAGTGTGTCTGAATAATCATTTTGATGTTGCAGATAGAGTTGTTTTTATGTCGTATAACATACTAGGGGTAAAAAATGCAGCTGCGCATGAGGACCTGTACCGCAATGTCTCACCAAAATATTTGGATTGGGATTACCGGAAGAAGCTCATATGCAAAGAAATTAGGAAGTATAATCCGGGTATCATGTGTTTCCAGGTAAGTTTTAATTTCAAAGTTTCTAGCTTTCGTATATTTTATTCATCAAAAGAGGAAAGTGGCGGAAAATAGAGCTAAGAAACTAAGAAAGCCTAAGATATTCGTTAGAAAAGTTAACATCCGAACAGATGTCCTCAGGGCTTCTTCAAAAAATAATAATAAAAAATAATACTCATTATAAGTGGGTGCACCTAGGATTTGGTTCAATGTCAAAGGGAGTAAAACTTAGGATGTGTGTTAGGCAACATCATGAGTTTGAATCTTGTTGTGATCCAAACCTGGTATTCAAATGGAGAAGGATAGAGGTGCGGATGTATTATCCATCGAGTTGTAAGTTGTAAACAACTGTTTTCCTGATTATCCGAATTAAAACATTGTAAATGGAATTATTATTTTAGTATCATCTTTTCTGAGAGAGTTTGCGTTACTGTCTGAACACATTATGAAGACGTTCAGGTGTTTTAGAGGACTTATTTCTACTTGTATACCTGCAGGAGGTTGACCATTTTGATGATATGGACCATCTCCTCCAGAAAGAGGGCTTCAAAGGGGTTTATCAGGTACAATGTAGTGGAATTTTTTTAATGGATTGCATGTTGATTTTTTTAAAAATTACATTCTGATTCAAATGCCTTTTCTTTTCCATTTATTAGGCTCGTACAGGTGATGCATGTGATGGATGTGCAATATTTTGGAACAGAAAACTGTATGGTCTTGATTCTCTCTTAATGTCTTTCAGATTCTGTTGTTGCTTACTAAGCTAGGATTATTTTATGGAATATGAAGCCCTACTGCAAAAAAATGCAGTTTTTGCTTGTTACTTTTGGCTGCGTCTATGGAGATTGAAAACTGACTGCAACAATCATTTCCATGTATTTTTATCTAATTTATTTTACTCGCAGCTTACAAATATACATATCTGGTTACAGATTTGACATTGTGCATGAGGAGAGCATAGAATTCCAGAATTTTAATCTACGCAATAATGTTTGCCAACTTTGCATTTTCAAGGTAAGCCTGCTATGCATTTCAATAGTAGTTTCATTTTTTGGGGGGTTGTCTTTGGACTAGGGATAATATTGTCCAGTGTAGTGATGCCATGCTTAATTTGTTGGAGGCTTTGGTCTCTTGCACGTACAGTGTGCTTATTATTTTACTAAGTTACTATAGCCAATGTTGATTTGGGTAGTTTGTACTTTTAGCAAGCCTGCTTATTTCCTCTGCACACTACAAGATGGTCGTAAAGAGTTGATTTTACTTGAATTTTCAATGGGGATCTACTTTGATCTGTTGTTCTTTTCATTAACTTTTTTAGATGAATGTGGATAGCTCAAGCAAGGATATGAGTGTTTCAAATTCGGAGTAAGTCTGCTTTATTTTATTGTTATTCTCAAATGTGGAATTTTGTAAGTTGCTTTGATTTTACATTAGTTTATGTAAGTTTTAGTTTCAGTTCCTAATTCTAGTCAGTTTATTATGGTTGTTCCGATGTTTGTGATTAGGAGTGTATCCTCGCCAAGATTTCTGGTTGGCAATATTCATGTACTATACAACCCCAAACGCGGAGACATCAAGTTGGGACAGGTATAAGTTTTCAGCAACAACTATTTTTAAATTGATTTATGGTGCATCGACATAGTACTTTGGATAATAGTATCGTTGTCGTTGCTAAACACTTGGATGTATAATCTGTTAACACTAGCTTTTTGTATTTTACTGTCAATACCAATTTTCCGTCCCCTCCAATTAGAACTATTGGTATGTTTAGACACGCAGAAGTGGATGGTATTTGATCTATTTTCTGCTTGGAAGTTTTATTTTCCTTTTTTATTTGTATTAAGCTGGATAAATTCTGCTTGGGAAATTAAATAACAAATGTTTACATTAATTTTTGAGACGGCATGCTCCCATTAATTTGACTGTATTAATTCCCCTTTGATAGGATTGCTTTAACTTTTCAATTCCTCACAAGAGCCTCCTCGCTTTACCTGATGCATGTTTGCAGCTGTCTCCTTAGCAAAGGCTAGTGGTGTGACTGTGTCATTGAATTTGGTTCCAGGACCAATGATTTGATTCTGACAATTTTACCTTACATCCTTTCTCTGTGTCCCCTCGTACTTCTTTAAAAACAATTTTGCATAAACCAATTTTTGGAAGAAGTTAAGATTTATACCAGCTTTGTGTTCAATAACATGTCTTAGTATTTTATTTATTTATTTCTTTTTGGTAAGCCCCACTTGTGGGATTTCACTGGGTATGTTGTTGTTGTTATTGTTGTATTTCTTTTTGGCAAGGAGCATCTCCCATAGGATTCTTACAGCTTGTATTGCACTTTGATTGTTCATTTTGCTTAAGCACTAGTTGTTCTAAACTTACGCACTAAATTTTAAATTTTATGAACCAAATCTTAAATTGGTTTCCAAAGGTGATCCTGTAGTTCTCAAGTATCTAAGAGCTTGAAATAATCAGTTGACATGAAATGCGGATATTAAGAGAATGTGGCTATTTGTGGGTTAGCCATGAAAAAACTTAGCTAGACCTATTTTTTTCTGATCAAGAAGTCTTACCCAGTCTTATTTGAAATAGACAACGTTCCTGTAGGTTGGCTTCTTGAACTCTGAGGAAAATTTAAATAAATTATTATTTTTTGATCATGGAAAGTTTCAATAAAGTTGGTCGATCCTTCTCTGAACAACTTATCTTTTTATGTAATAGGTTAGACTCTTTCTTGAGAGTGCCCAAAGGCTATCTCAAGAATGGGGCGATATACCAGTCGTGCTTGCTGGAGATCTAAACAGTCTGCCCCAGGTAATTTACCTATTCTGAAAAGTTGGATATGTTATATTTTGAAGCTTGCAGATCTAATTCTTATTGCTTGTTCAGAGTGCAATGTATCAGTTTTTGACTTCAAATAAGGTGAGACATAGCTACCAGAACTGTCTTTTTCTTATGCTTGTTGCATTGATGTGCTTTTATAATATTTCAAATTTTTTGCATTTTATAAAAAACTTGGATTTGGCACAGTTGGACATCCAAATGCATGACCGAAAGCAAATCTCTGGCCAAATTCATCCATTGCAAAATAGAAGCTTCTATCCGAGGTTCTTTTGTTGTGTGTTCTATGATTTCTGAGCACCTATTTGATGTTTCACCAATTTTAAATAACAAATAGTTCTAACTTAAGCAATTAAGTGGCTAATGTATCTTTCACTTGTTGAGTAGTAACTGCACATGCATGAAATCCTATAAGCCTTGAACAGATTAGGTTATAGATGGAGTAACGAAGAGCTAATGCTTGCTACCGGAACAGGATCTACTCACCTGATGCATCAGTTACAACTGCGCAGTGCCTATGCAGGAACTCCTGTATGTTCTATTCTTTCCAAATGTCCTCGTTTTCTATTTTTCTTAATGAATCGCTGCCACTATTTTGTTGATAATGTGAAAGGTCTATCTTCACTTATTTAATTCAGTAAACACCAAAATACTTTGACGTCAATTAGTATTTCATGTTTTTCTTTTTAAAAGGGCAGCACCTAAACTTTGGTTTCCCTTGGCCACTTCTGTTAATTTCTCAATCCTCAACTGTTAGAATTTAGAGCAAGGAGGGAAAGAAAGATCAGGGGAGAAAAAAAGGAAACTATTATAAGGCGGAAAGGAAGAGGGAAAATGACAAAATGAAAACAAGTAGAGATTAAACGGGAAAAAGAAGAGCATGAAAAAAAAAAGTCTGAGCAGAAAGAGTTTGGGGGCTGTGACACTATGGTGGGGACAGAGTCCTTTAACATCTTATTATTCACTATGTCTTCCTTTTTCCTTCTTATTCTTTGTTCTCTTTCTGTTTTCTGACTCCCTTTTATTTTTCCACTGTACCTTTTTACTATTTTCTGTCTTTTTTTTTTTTTTGGAGGGGAGGGGCGGGAGCAAGAGCACACTTTTCCTTCTCTGGCTTCCTTTTGTTGTTCTTTTCCTAGTAGTAACTTTGTCCTTCATTTGAGCAGTTTTATGTAGAATTATGAATAGTAGTTTTATGAACCTCAAGGTGGAACTTCATAGAATTAAGGGTCGTTTCATTGGAGGGATAAGTACAATAATCCCAGGATAATATGTGACATTTTTTTTATCCCACCATTTGCACTAAAATGCTGTGATTAACTATCCCATATAAAAGATGGAATAGCGGATCTTGTTTATCCCATTGCACCAACCGAATGACCCCTTAAAGAATTAAGGCAGGATAGCTAATCCCATGAGATCATTGTGTTTCTTTCTCAAGTTCTCTCACTTGCTTATTATTTTGCCCATAGCAAGCAGGTGTCAATTATATTGAACATTAGTTCCATGTTGTTGCTTATAAGTCTTTGTATTTTAATCTTTAGGGAAGCTCTAGAACCAGAGAAAACTCTGGAGAACCCTTGGTGACATCACATCATTCTGAGTTTATGGGAACTGTTGACTATATATGGTACTCTTTACTTAAGAGGAGCAGTGCATTTGCCTGAAATTGAAAATTACTGTCATATCTCAATAGTATTTTTCCCTTTTAAACATCGTGAGATGATGCAGGCACACAACTGAGTTAGTTCCAGTTAGAGTTCTTGATACCTTACCTGTTGATGTACTAAGGAGAACAAGAGGGCTTCCTAGTAAGGTAATAATTAGCTATTTGATTCAAGGACTACCTAGGAAAAACATATAAGTGATTTGTGTGTTATTTCCATAGGCATAGAGAATGTTATATTGATGAAAGCTAAGAGATGTTTTTCTTTCCGAAGACGCTATCTTAGAAGTTACCACAATGTTAAACGTTCCCTTGCAATGTAGTTGAACTTGGAAGCTGAGCATGAAATTCCATTTTGCGTAAAATCACCTGAGTGTCTAACTAACAGTGACAAGGAAGAAAAAAGGAAATCGGTGGATAATTTTTATAACCTATGCATCAGCTGGGATCTCTTTAATATCTGCACTACAGGGTTATTGCTATAAATGTATTAAGGAAGAAAACGTCTGGGCTCTATAACTGTAAGGCCCCATGTTTTAAGTATATTCTTCTGTTTACCATGAAGCTTGCTTAACTTCTTCGACTATTTTATGCATAACCTAGTATAAAATCTTAAATCTTTTTTTTTTTTTTTAAATTTTGCAGAAATGGGGAAGTGATCATCTTTCTCTAGTGTGTGAACTGGCTTTTGCTGATGAAGGGAGTGATACTTGACTGTTCCTTCCCACCCATGTTAAAGTTGAAATACAATGAATGTCCATCATGTGTGATCTTATGCTTATCTACTGCACATGGGATAAGCAGATTCAGCTCTGGTGCAAACAAAAGGAACAGAAGTGTACAAGGAGGAACATGGGAAGTAGGACGAGAGGAGCAGAGACTCGTAAACTTATAGAGTAGTCTTTAGATTCATTATAGGGATTGAACTGGTCGTGTTACTATTAAATAATACTCCATTTCCCAGCTGAATTATAGTACTGGATTCACCTGGAAAACAGTTTCCATTGCCAACAAAGGAAAGCACTATTCATTGCAACCTTAAAAGGAGAG
Organism: Solanum virginianum; assembly: GCA_000787875.1. Classification (NCBI taxonomy): domain Eukaryota; kingdom Viridiplantae; phylum Streptophyta; class Magnoliopsida; order Solanales; family Solanaceae; genus Solanum; species Solanum virginianum. Next base: position 20,881 of record DF362395.1, on the reverse strand, counting down.
ATTGTTACATGTTTCCCTCGTTGAAATGTCTAGTCAACTGCTAATTTAAAACATCTTCAACATTTGACCTTGTGAAATGCTGATCAGACAGTCAATTGCTTCCAATCAGTTTTTGGCTGTATCTAACAGAATTAGGCCTCATAGTAATGGGGAAGGGAGAGTTGAAGTGTTCCATACTCTTGGACTTTTAAACTGACTATTAGCGTTGCGCACAAACTTGAAAATCAACTAAACAACTTTGGTTTGAACGACAGAGCCCGAGATTGTTGAGAAAAATTATTCCTAGTTGGAATATTCTAGTAAAAAAACATAACTTGATTTTTGGATGTTAAAATTTGAATGGTAACCCAACAATTATGAGTTAAAGGACCTTTTTCAAAATGCAACAGCAGCATGTATCCTCCACTTCTTTTCCTCTTTTGATCGTTTTCTTTATAAGTGAAAATGGTAGATATCCATCATTTTCAGAAAATATTTCATAGCATCAAAGCAAGCCAGCTCAGGTCGTGCCACAATTTCCACCACCCACAACTACAACGAAAGCAAAATATCATCTATCGCATACAAAACACATATTCGAGTCGATTTTTCCTTTTCTGGAAAACGTGAAAAGGTACCCTAATGAAAGACAAAAGAAAAGCAAAAGAAGGGGCTCTACATTTCACCTTTCAGATTCTCCACATGAAATCAAGAAGCCATAAACATATGTGTAAAATGTAACACATCTAACATACACAATTGCCCTAATATATTGGTAATACCAATAGCTAACATAAATAGAACTTCCTCTTCCCTTTTCTAGCTCATTGGAGGTTGGGGAACTAGACGGTTTGAGCAAAAAATTTTGAGCAAAGGTGAAAAATCTCAAGAACCATCCCCCTCATTGCTCAAATTTTAACTTTACAACACCCTTCAACTTACTCGTACTTGCGGAGCTGATTGAGCTTCTAACAGAAGTTCATCTAACCATCTAAGGTCAACTTCTTCTGCGAAGAGTTTGCAATAAACACATTCACTCGAACCATCACAGGAGTGAAAATGGCTGTCCAAGCCTATACCATCTGTATATGATTCAAACGTTTGTGAACAATCCTTATCAAGTAAAGCATTGTCATCGAAGCCGAGAAGTTTCAAGTTATTCCCTGCAGCTGCAGTTTCCTCAATGTTCAAGTTAAGCAGCTCTGGATTAATAGGAGACATGGTTAGAGGCTTGTCCAATACACTGAAAATGGACTGGTCATTGTGGCGGTCCTCAATTCCCTTTGTGGAATTTGTACAACTTGCTATCGTTGGTTTGGCTTCGGTTTTCTTCCTGATATTCACTTCAGTCATCTCTGCAAGGCTATTGCTAATGGAGCCTTGTTGTATCAAAGGATCTTCCATCAATTCCAAAATGCCCTGTCTTCCCCTATCAACAAATTCATGGAGCATTTGATCCTCAAAAAATCTCGAGTTAAACTCTTCACAACCTGAATCTGGCATTTGAGCCACATCTCTCATTGGATTGTCATTGGACTCTAGCGGGGCAGCAGCTGATGATGTAGGTACATCTAGCACCGAAGACGGGGATGGGTGTGAGTACAAACGATTAGTCCCATTTTTAGCCTTATAACTCTCAGCAGGAGCTGCAACAGAGCTCAAATTCTCACCCTTTCGCAATGAAATTGTTCGATCAAACTCAGCCCTCTTTGCCTCATATGCTTGTGCAGCCGCTTCCACAGTCTCAAAAGTCCCTAACCATATTCTTTTCCCCTGCGAGGGGTCTCTGATCTCCGCTGCATATTTCCCCCATTTCCTCATCCTAACTCCTTTAGGCAAGGCGCGTGATTTTAACTGCACCTTCTTATTTTCAAGAATCTTCTTCAATTTTTTCATCCTAATGCCATCAAGTTTAGAACATTTATCACAGTTGTTCTCGCATGAAACACCAGGAAGAACAACTTCCTTAACAACACGCTTGATCCTAACGCCATTTTTATCAACACGAACATTCTGATCATCATCGCTCTCGGAATCATCAGTAGCATCAGGATCATCATAGACAATCCTAACTTTCCTCACTGAATTAATGCAACCACCCCTCTCCCTCTTAACATTCTTTTCCAACTTATACATATCTGAACTAATCAACTCTTTGGGAATCCAGTTCATCTATTTAGGGGGAAAATTAGATAAACCCTAAACCCCTCCAACACAAAAAAAATTAAATTTCTGGTAAAATTGTCAGTCCCAAGAAAACCCCAGAAATTTTATAGCCAAATTAGAAAAGCAGAACCTTTTTACAGGAAAATTCCCAAAGCACTCAGTCCTCCTGCAAACACAAACAAAACACAAAAACCCCATTGAATGTCCATGTCTCACAAATAGTACTACTACAAAAGAAATCATGTAAATCTTTTCTTTCAAACCAAATCATGTAAATCATACATAAACACCACATGCAGAGATATGTTTACAAAACACAAATTTAAAGATCAAGATCATACCTTTCTGGTCTAAAAATCATGGAAGAAGGTAAGAGACACTTTTCTTGCCTACAAAATTGAACCAAGAAAACAAAACACAACAGTGAATGAGAAAAAGCCCAGAATTTCTCTGAAGCTTTGGCCAGATCAGTTACACCTGTGATCACAAACGACATATAATTCCTTTCTGTCTCCTCTAACTCCAAGAGGTAAAAATTATATATTTTAAAAATTGAAAAAAAAGAGATAAAATTGGAAAAAAATCTCACTGTAAATAGAAGTGTAGAAAGAGTAGAAATCAGTGAGAAGACTCAGTTCTTTTTTTTCCCAAAGAAAGTGGAGGATTTGGGGTGGAATGATATTTCAAGAACCATATAAAGTGTCCGCGTGGACTCTCTATGGGACCATAAAATATACAATATGTAGGACTCCTATTTTTATTATTTTTTAAAATTTATTAACCAAAATCTTTAATTAATTTTTTGAACCAAGCTTGATAGTACTTTTTTGTATTTATATTAGTAATTTTTAATTTTTATCTTTTCTATTTAGTATTTTATTGCGTTAGATAATTATATTAAAATTTGATTAATTTAATTTTTACGCTAAGTAGGATTCATTCAGGGAAAATTTCTCTATTAGAAGTTTTTCTATATCAAGATGAGAACTTTCTATGTTTCTAGTATTTGCTTCCTATAACCTTTTCAACTTTTATATTGGACTTTAATTTTTTTTACTAATTTGTTAAGCTACTATAATTGTTTCAATTAATGTTTGGGAAATAACGTCCTATTTTTGGAAGAACAAACGCTTCCTTATTTCTTTTGCTTTTTAAAAATAAAAAACTAGTTCCTTAACGTATGGGTGATTTTTTTGGCGGGAAAGAAACACATGGGTGAATTTATTTGTTGAAAAAGTAAATTAACTATTGGTAGTTCATGATATTGAGGAAAAATAATAAGTTTAGTTCCATATATCAATTTCAAACTATATGGTCCATACATTATTCATATCTGATATTTTATTTATGTTAATTTGATTTATTTTATTTGATTCGACATGAAGTTGAAGAAAAACGTGAAGAATTGAAGAAAAATCAGAAGATTGTAAATAATGAAATTGAAAAAAAGCGTGAAGAAAAACGTGAAAATGATAAATAATTAAATTGAAAAAAAACATGAAGACGTTAAGAATTTAGATTCCAAACAACCATAATATTTGTGTGATTATTCGAGTCATTCGTGAGATATCATTTTGAGAGGTCTAGAATTCTAATCCAGTGTCAAAATTACATACATGTCATGAAAAAAGTTCTTAGGTAGGAAACATTAAAGCTTTTTTACACTTGTTAGATAAAAAATATTATTATTTTAAAATGAAAAAAGGGTCAAGGATGTCTTTAACTACATGAAATTGAACAAAAATATTATCATTAGTTAATAATTTGATCTAAAATGTCTTTGCCATCAATAATTTGATTAAAAAATATACTTACTCTTACTTAAGTTTGATGTTGATCTTCTAAACATATAGAAATTTTTTGAGGTAAAAAAATAATCTTTAAGAATTGAAAAAATATAATTGAGAAATAAAGGAAAAAGAAGTTAAAAAAATAGTTAACTAGTGAAATACACGTGTCAAGCACGTGTTTCACCACAAGACATATGACTGGTGATAATGTTTTAAGATAGAATTAATTATACTTTAAAATAGTTCAAGGCGAAGAGGGTAATAGGACACCCGTAAAAGTATAAGTATGTAGTTAAGAATCCAATTATAGGTTGGGGGATCATTTGACTATTTTTTCATTAAATAAACTATGAGGCATTGTATCAAAAATAATTTTTAGCGATAACTAATTAACGACAATAATATTATTTGAAATATATTGTTTAAGGTAATTAATGTGCATATTTATTATCGTCAAAAATCTTTTTGTTAAAGTAAAGATTCACTATTGTTGAATTTAATTATAGAATTATAAGTTTGGGATATATCAATTTTACACTATACGATCCCTATATTATTGATATATGGTATTTCATTTATTTTAATTTGATTTATTTTGTTTGATTCGACATGAAATTGAAGAAAATCCTGAAGACTTGACGAAAAACGTGAATACTATAAACAATTAAGTTGAAAAAAAATGTGAAGACCATAAAAAGTTAGATTCCAAACAATCATAATATTTGTGTGATTGTTCGAACCATATGTAAGATAGCATTTTGAGAGGACTACAATTCTAACCTAGTGTCAATATTACATACATGCCAAGAAAAAAAAATTTAGGTACAGAACTTTTAAAACATATAGTTTTACACCTGTCAATCAAAATATATTATTATTTTAAAAACAAAAAAGGGTCAAGTCTCTAACTACATGAAATTGGACAAAAATACTATTGTTAGTTAATAATTTGATCTAAAATATTTTTTCCATCAATAATTTGATTTTAAAAATGTGCTTACTGTTACTTAAGTTTGACATTGATTTTTAAGACAGAAATTTTTTAAGGTAAAAAATGATGTTTTAGAATTGAAAAAATAATTGAGGAAAAAAAGAAAAAAAAAGGAGTAAAAAAGATAAAAAAAACTAGTAAAATAAACGTGTCAAGCACGTGTGTTTCACCACAAGATATATGACCGGTGATGGTGTTTTTGGGTAGAATCAATTTCATTTTAAAATAGTTTAGGGTGAAGGGGTTAATGGGACCCTAGTGAAGTATAACTGTGTAGTTAGGAATCCGATTATAGGTTGGGAGATC
>DF362395.1:0-13835 GCA_000787875.1 Solanum virginianum | reverse complement strand
GACCTTTATCAAATTAATAATATTAGCGTGACATAAATAATAATCTTAATTACATATATTGCTAATGTTGTGTTTGGAACTTGAATTAGCGTGCAATTTTAATTGCTAAACATGTAAATATTACATATTTTTTTCTATTAGTTGGAGAGACTATTAATTATTGGCTGGTCAACAATTAAATATTGTTTTTCCTACTTTTCATCACACGTTTAGAGTAACTGAATAGTCTTTTTTTAAAACAAATTTTCAATTAATCTTGTTGCCATATTTATCTTATTATGTTATTGAATTTCATTGGATATGTTGTTATTGTATTTATCTCATTCTAATTTAGTGATTATCACAAAGAAATATTTCCTTCGGCACATTTTATGTGGCATCGTTTGACTTAGTGTTTAAGAAAAAAAAATTGAAACTTATGGCTTAAAATCATCAATAGATATTGGTATATATCAATTTCAAACTATACAGTTCCTACATTATTGATATCTGGTATTTCATTTGTTTTAATTTGATTTGTTTTGTTGATTCGGCATGAAGTTGAAGAAAAACATGAAGACTGTAAAAAGAATTAAGTCAAAGAAAAATGTAAAGATTGTAATAAAATAAGTTGAAGAAAAGCGTGAAGACGATAAGAATTTAGATTCTAAACAATCAAAATATTTACGTGATTGCTTGAGCTACCCGTGAGATTCCATTCTGAAAGTCTAAAGTTCTAATCTTGTATCAGAATTACCTATTGGCCAAGAAACAATCTCAGGTAGAAACTTTTAAAAATGTATAACTTAATACTTGTAAAACGAAAATATCATAATTTTAAAAATGAAAAAAAATTTAAAATATCTTTAAATTGTGTGAAATTTAACAAAAAAAATTCTTAGCTAATAGTTTGATCTAAAATACATTTGTCTTTAATAGTTTGATCAAAAAAATATGCTTATTGTTACTTAAGTCTAGTTTTTATTTGTTAGATATATAAAAAAAAATTGAGGTCAAAAATGATGTTTTAGGATTGAAAAAATAGTTGAGGAAAAAAGGAAAAAGTAGTAAAAAAATTAAAAATAATTAACTTGTGAAATACACGTGTCAAGCACGTTTATTACACCAAAAGACACATGACTAGTGATGGTGTTTTAGGTTGGAACTAATTTTACTTCAAAATAGTTTGTGGGGAAGGGCGGGTGGGGAAGAGAGAGATAATAGGACTCCCGTAAAATATAAGTATATAGTTGAAAATTCGATAATAGGTCAGGGATCGTTTGGCTATTTTCTCATTAAATGAACTACGAGGCACTATATCAAAAATGCTTTTTTGGAATAGATTATCTACGTCACAGTCTTGATTTTGACCACAAAATCAAAATTTTGGTATACATCAGTTTCAAACTATACGGTCCCTACATTATTGATATCTAATATTTCATTTGTTTAATTTTGATTTATTTTGTTTGAATTAACATGAAGTTGAAGAAAAACGTGAAGGCTGTAAAAAGTTAAGTTGAAGAAAAACATGAAGACTGTACAAATATTTAAGTTAAAGAAAAATGTAAAGATTATAATAAAATTAAATTGAAGAAAAACATGAAGACTGTAGAATTTTGATTCTAAACAATCATAGTATTTGCGTAATTGCTCGAGCCACCCATGAGATTTCATTCTGAAAGTCTAGAATTCTAATCATTTCTCAGAATTATCTATTGGCCAATAAACAATCTCAAGTAGAAACTTTATAAAAATTTTAATTTAACACCCGTCAAACGAAATATCATTATTTTAAAAATAAAAAAAAGTTAAAAATATTTTTAAACTATGTAAAATTGAACAAAAAATTCTTAGTTAATAATTTGATCTAAAACGTCTTTGCCGTCAATAGTTTGATTAAAAGAAAATATGCTTATTGTTACTTAAGTTTGCTATTTATTTGTTAGACATATAGAAATTTTTTTTAGGTAAAAAAATGATGTTTTAGAATTGGAAAAATAATTGAGGAAAAAAGAAAAAAGAAGTAGCACAAAAAAATAAAAAATAATTAACTGATGAAATACACGTGTCAAGCACGTTTATTATACCAAAAGACACATGACTGGTGATGATATTTTAGGTTGGAACTAATTTTACTTTAAAATAGTTTGGAGAGGAGGAGGAAATAATAGGATCTGTAAAGTATAAGTATATAATTGAAAATTCGAAAATAGGTCAGGGATCATTTGACTATTTTCTTATTAAATGAACTATGAGGCACTACATCAAAAATACTTTTTTGGGGGATAGATTTTCTATGGCATAGTCTTGATTTTAATTACAAAATCATCATAGTTTTGATATATATCAATTTCAAACTATACAATCCCTACATTATTGATATTTGGTATTTCATTAGTTTTAATTTAATTTATTTTGTTTGATTCGACAAGAAGTTGAAGAAAAATGCGGAGACTGTAAAAAAAAATCAAGTTGAAGAAAAATGTGATGACTGTAATAAAATTAAGTTGAAGAAAAACGTGAAGACCGTAAGAATTTAGATTCTAAACAATCATAAAATTTGCATGATTGCTCGAGCCACCCGTGAGATTCCATTCTGAAAGTCTAGAATTCTATCCTTGTGTCAGAATTACCTATTGGACAAAAAACAATCTCACTTAAAAAATTTTAAAAATTTATAATTTACCACTTGTCAAACGAAAAATATCATTATTTTAAAAATAAAAAATGATCAAAAATATTTTTAAACTATATGAAATTGAATGAAAAATTCTTAGTTAATTGTTTGATCTAAAATTTCTTTGTCGTCAATAATTCGATAAAAACTATGCTTTGACAGTAAATTTGGAGATCCAAATAAGTCTATCTTTGACGGTAAATTTTTCATGCATCATTTAAATATTTTAAATTATCAATTATGTGACTTATAGTATTTTTGTATGTATTTTATAAATATACAAAGTTTATTTCAAAAAATTTAAAAATTTAATACATAAATTCTCGATCAAACTTAAATAATTTAACTCTTAAAAAAAAAAGGTACCCCATAAATTTGAGGCCTCTAATCAGGCCCATGACACTAAATAGGTCTCTAAATTTAAGATAATCTTAATCTATGACATAGAATTAACAACAGCATCTACAATTACACAAAAAGATTTGAGTCTTAACTAATTTCTACAACATAACAGGAGATTCAAAATCGAACTTTTGGTGAAAATTTAACAAAAATATAAGACAGTATACAATAATTTCTCTAAAGAGGAACGCGTAATAAGGTATGGTTGGTTTAGTTTGGTTAGGTTTTTAATTTTTTTTTGAAAAAATCAAAATCAAAATAAATTTTATAAATGTTTAAAATTAAAAAACTTAAGTCAAATAAAATCAAGAATGTCGAATTATTTTCTTGGATTAGAATTGATTTTCAATTGATTCGATTTTTTTATTGGTGAACACTCATACACAAAAATAAAGAATTAGAAAAGAAAAAAACAAATTGAATTAAAAGCCTGCCCTCAATCTTAACGAGCCACTTTGGTTAAATCTATGAGCTAATTTGAAATAATTGGATATAGTAGAAATATGGCCCATAATCAACTCATTAAAATTCATTTGATCAATAGATGGTTCGATTCTGTGGGATTCTGCAATAACTTGGAGATCTAGAAATATGTTTATCATGGATACTTCATAAAATCATGCTGAGATAATAAATATTTATGAAGCAAGTCGAAAATATGTGTTATTAAGGTCAACGATACATCTCATTCAAAAAAAAAAAAAAAAATGATGTCTTATATCGTTTAAATCAATCAAAACTAACATATACAATTGGGCTTGTCAATTGTTGAAAAAGTCATCTTGTTTAATTATTTGTTCATAGGTACAATATACAACCTCATGATATATCTATAGATTAACCAGTTGTTTTATGAAAGGCTACAATTTATTAACTGTCGAAATTTACTACGTTTAATATAATTTAGCATATTCACTATTGTTATTATGAAATTCTAAAACATAAAAGAATTTTACTTGTTGGTGTCAATCAACTTGTATCATTTGTTGTATTTTCGTCGTTTACGTGACTTATTAATAAATGTCTTGATACTATGTTAACTTTTGATTTTTTAAATTATGATTTTCCTTTTTTTGAGCATTAATTTGTGTAACAAAATGGGTCATTATTTCGACTTTTAAATATTCTTTTTCAATTTTAATATTATTTATTTAACTCTAATTAGTCTCTCTATTTCAGATTTCTGGGCCATTTGAGTCGGTCCAAATTCAAAAAAATAAATGAAGACTTTAAAATTTGATGATCTAAAATAATTTTGTTTTAGATATTTTTTGAGTTAGAAATAATCTCTTTAAAATTATTTATATTCACATTTTTTATATTTTATTTTTATTGAAAATAATTTATTTATCCCCCTTTCAAAATAATAAAGTCTACATATATTTTATTTTTTTCAACCTAATTTGTTGGACTTCATAAGTTGTTAACATTTTGTTTAGAAAAAAAAAAATGGAATGCAAGGAATACTTTACTTTTTCATGTTGAACAATTCTTTTTAAAAGGCCTAATAAAAGAGTCATTTGGTCAACAAATACATCAATAAATAATTTTATTCTTTTCTTCTTTTTACTATTTTTTTTTCTTGTTTCCTCAAAAGAAGCTAAACTATGGGCCATATTCAACTAATCAATACATTATTCTTTTACATTAAATATTATACATTGACCTACCCTTCAAACACATGTTGTGAGATTCTACTCACCGGATCTGACGGGTTCAATAGGATTTGACAATTTAGGCTCAAATTTATATTTGTAAAAAATATGTATGGGATATACGTATAGTAATAATTTATTAAAAAATAAGTAAATTATAATTTTTAAAATTTAAAATTTATCAATTCAAAATTCTTGTTTCACCTCAAATTTAAATACATAAACAAAGTCAAAATTTCCAAAGTCAGTCACTTGGTTGGTGTGGATTCCATCTCCACAACTTTGTCTTATACAAGCAGATTTTTCATACAATTTACAGCACACTAATTAATTGGAAAAAAAAATCATAAAAGTACTTGCTAATTTTTTATTATTATATGAGAAAAGTATTAAAAATATCCGTAAATTTGTAAAAATACTTCTCAACTTGGCGAACCAAGTTTAAATACACTCTCGAACTTGACACAAATTATTAGTTTTGTCCCTAAACTATTGATAGGCTTAAAAACACTCAACTTGGTGAACCAAGCTTAAATACACCCTCGAACTTGACACAAATTATTAGTTTTGTCCCTAAACTATTGATAGGCTTAAAAACACCTCTCAATTTGCCGAACTTGGCTTAGATACACCCCTCTCGCATGCCACATAACATAACATAACAAGTGAGTACAATTTATTTAAAGTGTGTGAAAGGTTAAAAAAGACCATGTCAACCTTATTTCTTTTTTTTTCTAATAAAAAATTCTCGTGCAACTTTTAATTACCAAACTACTAGAATACCATTCTTCTTCTCATTTAACGTTTCCTTCATTAATGGCGATTTCAAAGCAAATCTATTTTTTTTTCATTCTCATTTTTAATTGTTTGATTCTCTTTCTTTTCCTATTTTGTTTATGATTATTTTTGTCACTGTAGACTTCTGGCAACGTTAAAAATTTCATAGTCGGAATATGATAATCTTGTAAGAAGATTTTGGGATTATCAATATATGGCAGCGAATGAAGCTCTATAAAATTTCAAATCAAAATTTAATAAGTTACAGAAACATGAAGCTGAGAGAGGGGGAGGGGTGTTTTTAAGTCTATCAATAGTTTAGGAACGAAACTAATAATTTGTGTCAAGTTCGAGGGTGTATTTAAGCTTATTTCGCCAAGTTGAGGGGTATTTTTAAATCTATCGATAGTTTAGGGACGAACCTAATAATTTGTGCCGAGTTCGATGGTGTATTTAAGCTTAATTCGCCTAGTTGAGGGGTTTTTTAAGCCTATCAATAGTTTAGGGACTAAACTAATAATTCGTGATAAGTTCGAGGGTGTTTTTAATATTTCTCTCTTATTATATAAGAGAAAGTTGAGGTCAAGTACATGCGTCTCCGTCAATGTATTCGCTTCAGCAAAGGGTATTTTCATAAAAATTGATTTTTTTTTTCATTTTACTTTACTTTAATTAATACAATTTTATTTAACTATGAGACCCATTTTAGCTATGACTTTTAGACTTAAATTCATATCCTTCTATAATTTTATTATTTTGAATGTCGATAGTATTTGTGTATATCTTATTCTTGCTTTGAGTAAAAAGCCAATAATTAATAACAAAAAATATTTTAATTATGGATATCTCAATAGACCTTTTCACATTAGATTTGCACAAAAAAAGAGGTGATTTACTACCACACAAAGATATACTAAAATTTTTTAATCAACACCACTTAAAATTTATCAATATTAATAATATTTATCAGGTATTTATTTTATATTTAATAAGATGATTTAACATCACTTCATTAATCACATGTTGGACCACTGCATAGCACGCAATTTTCTTAACTAGTATATATAAAAGCCGAACGAAATGAAAGAATGAAAAGTAAAAGTCGCACATCATAATAGAGCGGGATGACCAATATATAGATTTGTATTCAAGATATAATATAATAAAATGTGTGACAAAATTTAAGGGTAAATTTTATAAAATAGTGATTAGATCAGCATTATTGTATGAGATAAAATGCTAACAAATCAAGAATTCTCACATTCAATAGATGAACGTAGTAAAAATGATGATGACCAAAATAAACGTGTAGACACGTTAAGAACAATGTTTGATTACAAGGACTATATTATCGTTAACAAAAGTAAAAGCAGGTTAAAAATTCTCTTTTCATTATGATCGAACCCTTCTTCGAGTCTTGTGCATAGCGAAAATTTTAGTGGATGAAACTTTCTTCGCATAAAACAGAAAGAATACTACTCAGTCGGTGATAAAAGGGGATCAAAATGCTTGTGAATCAACTTGAATATTTTATTTGGTCGAGATTTACTGATTCAAATGATCCAATATAATGTTGTAGAAGTCTCCTAGAAGGTTTTAACACATTACTAATAAACTAGAATATATTTAAGACTTCCTTTTTAGTGAAGGAGTAAGAACATTTCTCATTTACATCACACTCTTATTGGTGACTACTAGATTAAAATATTAATATTAAAAAATTTAATATTTTTCCTCCGTTCTTTTTTAGTTGATATGTTATATTTTATGAAATTAAATTATATTAATTCAATATTTTAAAATAAAAATTGAGGTATTCAAAAACTATACAAAAAAAACTATGAGGTAAAAAAACATATTTTAAATTTTATTCAAAATAAAAAAATTATGATTATTAAAATGAAATAGATAAAATATGGTACGAGTATTATTGTTTGATTTGGTCCAAACCCTTGTGATTTTAACGAAAAATATTACCATCAACTAGACTGCAACTCTTTTTTCAAGCTATATACAATGTGAATTTGTTAGATTTCTTATGTTAGAAGGCACAACGTGATTTGTTGGCTTTTCCTATTTAAATATGCTGAGTCGTCTTCTTTAGTCTTTTCATGGAAACATCGTGCATACGAATTTTCTCATTTATTTATTTGTACAATTTAAAAGAAAATAGTGCGTCCAATTGAGGAATATACGCCAATAAAACGAGCGTAAAGTTCAAATGCCGACATACGTAATTAATCCCTCCGTTCACTTATAATTATTAAATTTTTTTATTTTAATTTATCTTTTTAATAAATTAATACTTTCAATTTATTGTCATTGAGTTAATGAGTTTTAAAATTATAGTGAGCAAATCTCATCAAACAACAAATTTACTATGTTGCTTCCTCCATTCATCTTTATTTGTCATCTATACTGTTTTTGGGATATCTAATAATACTTGTCCATTTTGTGAATACAGAGATAACTTTATACTTAGGTCCTAAAATTTGCCCTTATAATTAATTATAGTCATTTCTCTATTTTATTTTTTAAGACATTATATTTACTCCTTTCGGTCAACTTTACTTGGCCCCCCTACTATTTTGGGATGTCCAATAATACTTCTCCACTTTATTAAATCAAAAGATAATTTTATACTTAGTTCCTAATTTACTCTTATCATTAATTATAGTCAATTTCTCTATTATATTTTTTAAGATATCATATTTATTATATTCAAAGGTTAATTTGGTAAAATTATCCTATCATTTATTAAATATTAATCTATATGCCAAGTCAATAGGGGCCAAGTAAAGTTGGACGGAGGGTACTTTAGTCTCTATCTATTTCAAATGCCTTAATTCCTGTGTCAAGTCAATAGGGGCCAAGTAAAGTTGGACGGGGTACTTTAGTCTCTATCTATTTCAAATGCCTTATTTTTATTTTTAGTCTACTAAAAAATACTTCCTCTGTCTAATTTATGTGACATTTTTTTCTTTTTGGTCCGTCCCAAAAAGAATGTGATCTTATTTTAATTGAAAATAATTTATCTTTAAAATTCTCTTTTTATCCTTAATGAAATAACCACACAAATATCTAAATTTCTTATCTGATAACTCTTTAATTTTTAAATTTTACATAACATATTTAAAATTATAAAATTAAAAAATATTTTAATATAATTATAATACATAATTGGCTAGCTAAACTTTCACATTATTGATGAGAGTTTGATTCTGACGTGAAAACAGTTAACGTAAAACGCGTGAGCTAGCCTCACACGTTGCTCATGGTGGAAAATAAGAAATTAATAATGCGATTCCATATTGCTGACATCATGTAAATGACGTCACGAAATTAGTGAATGGAGGGACGGACGCATTTATATTCTCTATCAGCAGCCAAGCAGAAAAAATACACACAGAAAACATTGAGATAACAGAATATATTAATGGGATGAGATAGAGAATTTAATAGCACTAGCAGTATCCACAATTAATCAGCCGGCCTGAATGCTACTCATGGACGGAGAGAAAAAGAGGAAGAGATCAGAAAACGGCGGTGTTAACGGCCGCGGAGATCCGATCAAGCATGTGGTAGAAACTGCTGTGAAGGAGGAGGAGACAATCATGTTGCCGCCGCCGTCAGAGGCGGAGGTTGACGAGTTCTTCGCGATCTTACGGAGGATGCACACGGCGGTGAAATATCTACAGAGAAATGCTCAAATTCGGCCTGTTAACGTTGACGATCACGGCAGCAAGTTAACCGCATCGCCGGCCGGTGCAGCTGGACAGAAGAGAGCACTGAAAAAAGGCGGATTGGACCTCAACACTCTGCCGGACGGTGGAGAGTGACGCCGTTTAAGCATAGGTTACAGAAATGCACGATTAATTTGTGCATTTACATCGAGAGTGATGTACAGGTTAATTTAAAGCCTTTGGTAGCGTACTATTTTTCTTAATTTTGAAATTGATAATATATATTTCTCCCGTAAAGCTATGGATTAACTCTAATTTTGTGATTTGCTTTATAATAACATACTACTAAATACTTTATGTATAATCCAGTATACTCAGGCTTTAACTTTTACTTCATAGGTTGCGATTTACTTTGATAAATTTAAAGTAGGATGGTAGGTCGCATCTTTATATATTGTATTGTATTGTTCATTATTTATTTTATTATTTTTATTTTGTTTGTAGAATTATTGTTGCTTTTTATTTATGGTTATTCTACCTCTAGTATTTTTTTACTTTTGGGGCTGGTATACTTGAGTCGAGAGTTTTTCGATAACAGTCTCTCTAGTCATAAGATTTGCGTATACACTCTAAACTCTTCGGACACTACTTTTGAGATTTTACTAGTATGCCGTTGTTGTTTGTATCAATAGATGCTTGCGGTGCATAATCTTTTCATACCATTTAATTTCCTTGGAATATGTCTCTTCATGAATATATACCTTTTCTATCTCGTGGTACTTTTTAAATTGCAAGATTTAAAAATAAAATTGACAAGTAAAATACATGATAAAAAATTTAAAGATTTTATATTCCAATTTACCATCTAAAATAAAAGGTTTGACTCTCCAAATTAAATTTAATCACCTAAATTAGGATAGAGTAATATGATAAGAAATTGGGAACATCAAAAACCAACTCGAAATTACAAAATGGATGAGAAAAATCTATTTAGCCTTGTTCTTTTCCGGAGAAATTCAATAATTTATAATACATTATGGAAAAGGGTTTGAAATATTATATAAGTATGTGAAATTTATTATGTTTATCCTTCGTTAATAATTAATTCAACTATATCTCTACCATATTTAATTGAATCAAAATTGTTCTTATATTACATAAAATCTAATCGGTGACTATTACAAGAACATATTTGAACCTAAATGGATATATTAACGGTATACTTGTTCCTATTTAGTTTCTAACAACAATTACATCGGTAATAACTTGTGAAATTGCACTTATGAAGCAATTTGGTTTATCACAATGACAAAATATGAGTCTAATTTTAAGCAACTTAATATTACTAATTTTATACAATTTAAAGTAAAATTTCTAGATAAAGACTTAATAATGATAATGTTAAAAAAAAAAACCAAGAAAATTTGATAATAATGTAACAAATTTTCCCTCCTTGATACTAATTTAGTGATTTTGTCTATCTTATTGATTGATAAAAGTAATATTTATGTATTTACTATTGAGACATGATCTTACTTTTACCATTTCTTATATCTTAACCAGAAGAGTAGCACATTCTGTTTGGTTAATACTCCCTCCGTTCCTCTTTACTTGTCTCTTATTTATTTGGCACATGAATTAAGAAATAATAAATGATAGTACAATTTTTGTTAGGTTATGAAACCTGATATAATATTTAATGTATTGTTCATTCTCTATGTAAAAATATTCTGTATTCATTTAATATATATATACATACATATATATATATATATATATATTACATCCATGAAGGTTGTTCAAGTAATTGGGTGTTACCACGTTAAAAAAAATTTCTTCCCATTTTTAGAGAGAGAAACTCTCGCTTCTCTCTACTTCTTCAAGATTTCTTCTTCATCATCATCTTAACTTCTGCAGATCTTAACAATTTTACCAAATCAACTTTTGCATATAATAAATACAATGTCTTGAAAATATAATAAATAAATGACTAGAATTAATGATAAGATAAATTAAAAGTTACGTGTAAAATTATAAGTAAAGATGAACAGAAGAAGTATAATTTAAAAAACTTTTATCCATGGAACATACTTTGTGCTTACACTTCAAAAAGTGCTTTCAACTACTGTTTTTTACTTTTGAAAAACAAATTCTACTATTACAAAGGGAAAAAATGCTAAACGCTTAGCTAAACATCCTAAATCCTAATTTTCGGAAGTAAGCACTTACTACTTTTTAATTTTTTTAAGAAAAAATCTAAAATTGTTCAATGTATATATTTCTAAGAAAAGCCAAAGAAATTACCTAAAGGGAATATCAAAGAGTATACATAATTAAAGTGACTATTGACATGAGGGTAAGCACGTGTTTTGAATGTTTGACTAATTCACCTCGTGCAATGTAGCAAAATATTCTGCCATAATGTTACGTACTTTTCTTCGAAAATTTCCTAGAATTTTCTGTCAAGAATCAAGGAAAAAGAAACATTAATAAATTTTACTTAATTATAAGAAGCGCAACGTATTTTTATTTTAAAATGTAATGTATGTATTCGATATATCCATCAGAATATTAGTGTATTTATGTATATTTGCTATGAAACTCCAAACAATCATTATATTAATTAATTTCTTAAAATTACTGCTATTATAGTTTACGTAACTAGTAAACATATAATATGTATTTACATTCTTTCTCTTCCCTTCTTCTTTCTCACCTCTCTCCTCTCTCTCTCTTCAATCTTTTGCTAGATATACAAACACATATATATACCACTTACAAATATATAAATATTTGATAGATATATACAAATTCAATTAGACAGATATACGTATACAATTCGTCTTTTCTCCACTCTCTTCCCTCTCTCGCTCGTTTCTCTCCTCCTTGTCCTTATCTCGTTTGTTAGATATACAAATACATGTATATATCAGTTACACATATACAATTATTTGACAGATATACATATACAATTCGCCTCTCTCGATTCTCTGCTCTCTCGCTTGTCTCTCTCCTCCCTCTCTCGATCTCGCTTGCTTCTCTCCTCCCTCTCTCAATCTCGCTGGTCTCGCTTTTATAATATATAGCTATGAATCATAATTTTAGTAAACTACAACTATTTTTTATATTATTATATTTCAAATAATATTTGCACTTTACGAAAAATCCTCGTAACTTTGTGGTGCAATATTGGGGGCTTCATTTCCTTTTTACGGTTATGTGTTTTAGGCCCATGAACATGACACTTATATTGTGAAGATAAAACTAATTTCAACCATTGTTAGGTGAGACGAGTTTTAATATGGACCAATTAACACAAATTTATAAGATTATATCGATAGTGAACTAGAATATATAGAGTGTAATAAACTCCTTTAATTCATAGTATATAGTTCAATATGTTGGTAACTTGTGTCTAAAACTCTATAGAATTAAGCAGCTAACCAGTCATAGTGTGCGAACTAAATCATACATTTTTTAATTGATTAAAGAATTTAAGGCAACAAGCTTAGAAATTACTTCCTCCATTTTCAAATAATTAAATTGTGAGTATGTCTTAGTGTTTAATATTAGTAATTTGGTCACTATTCAAGATAGATATTAAAATATATTTTTTTCAATTTTACTTTTCATTAATTAAATTTCCAAGATTGACTTCCAAAGTCTTAATTTTCTCATAAATTTTTTAGTACATTAATATGATTTAACTTTCCATTGATCATAATATTTATTATCTTCCATTTTTCTCATTCATCTTCCTATCATTTTTTTCTTTTTGCCAATTTTAAGATTTTTAAACTTATTAGGACAAAAAAAATTTACCTCTAAGAATGCTAAACATATCCAGAGCAAGTAATATATATGTTTATTACTAATTCTAAGGGTCTTCTTTTAGATTTTTTTTTACTAGAAATAAACGAATGAATTAGATAGTATTGAGAGTTAGCATGATCATTACTGATGTTTTGGAGTTTGAACAGGACAAAAATAGAAAATATGTCTAATTGATGTTTTGGAGTTTGAACAGGACAAAAATAGAAAATATGTCTAATTGATGTCTTTGTTCTTATTTTTAAACTATTTCAACAATTCAATTACTTTATAATAGAGCGAATACTTGATAAGGAAAAATATTAAAAACACCTATAAACTTAGCAATAATTATTAGCTTCATCTATGAAATATTGACAGTGTTAAAAACACCCCTCTACTTGACTAACTGAATTTAAATACACCCATGATCTTTCAACATGAGTGAAGTACACCCCTAAATTTTTGCCAAGTTAAGGAGTGTTTTTGACACTTGTAGTACATCGAGGGTGTTTCTTAATTTAGTTAATCAAGTAGAAAGATAATTTTTAGATTATTAATAGTTTAAAAATGAAACTAATAATTTGCGACAAATTAAAAGGTGTATTTAGTATTTTTTTTTTAAAGAAATATAAGTAAAAGTTCTAACAAATCCTTGACAGTTTGGTGCAATTGGATCAATATTTTATCCATAGGTCATTTAGTTGGTGGGATAAGATAGACAAAATTATTTTCAAGAGTAACATACAAATTAGTGACGGGTTAAATAATTTTACAAAAACTCTTTGAAAATATTATTTTTTGTTATATAATTTATGATGAGATTGAAAGCAAGTAGAGTAAGAAATA
>DF362396.1:32122-43523 GCA_000787875.1 Solanum virginianum | reverse complement strand
TATAGGAAACAATGACACCTCACAGCCTCATTAAGTGCTCCTCCATGATGATTTTTTTTTTAAAAAACAAGCGGCAGTAGTGGAGTAATAGCTCCTTGGTGCTACACTTGCTCCTTAATGGAGAAACTAAAAAAATGTTTCATATAAAAAAAAAATATAATAAAAAGGATTGTTACACAAGGGCTCTAATTCGAGATTTTTAACGGTCATATTTGAATATGAGGAAAAATATTTTCCATTAGGTTTTGGTAATATGCACTAACGGTCACCTATTTGGATTTGACGATAAAGAGATTATTCATTATACAAAGTTGTTTCTCTTTTTTGATAAAATTATAAACTGATATAAATATGATTTCGATTAAATAAATGATTTAACTTACATTGTTATTAGACTTTACTCATAAATAATTTGATTTACCATTAAAAAAAATGTTGATCAGAAGATTTAAGTAATATGCACTGACGATACATATTTGAATTTGAGGACAAAGAACTTGCTTGTTATATAAAGTCGCTTATCTATTTAACGAAATCGCTAAATGGTATATATATTATTTCAATTAAATATATGAGATTGATTTACTGGTCCATATAGTTATTAAAGCGCAACCCATAAATAATCTGACTTACCATTAAGAAAAAGTATTACCTATAGGATTGAGGTTATGTGTACTAATGGTCATATATATGAGGGTGAAGAGTTTGCTTGGTATAAAAAGTCGCATTTATAATAGAATTATGAAATGATCTACATATGATTGCAAATACATAGATGGTACTGATGTACTAATCCATATTGTTTTAGACCTAACTCATATATTATCTGACCTATGATTCGTCAATAGTATTGCATATAACATTTAGATAATATACACACAGGATTACATATCCAAAAATTATATTTTTAATATCAAAATATTTGTTTCATCATGTGGATCAATAATGTGATAGCTTGTAATTGGAGGTGATTTGGACGTGGATAGCTATCGTGAAATGGCTTTAGAGGGGGCGTGATTGGTTTCAAGGTAAGCAACGACTCCTGTTCTTGACTGACCTCTTCCTGATGATGTTTGGTATGAATTTCATGATAATTTGATTTGTAATGACCTTGTATCTCTCTTTGTTCCCTTCTTTCTTACTTCCTTGATTGTTGGTCGAGCCTTAGTTTATGGTAGGCTTTAGGGACCTTAGTTAGAGTTAGTCTCGGTAATATGCGTCATATTAGAGATCATGTAATTGACCTTAAAATAGGTCGAGCTTCAGGCTAGTGGAAGTTTCTTTTTTAGATGAAACTTGTGTTATGTCTTGATTGGCATATTATACTTTTTTGGGGGAGATTATGAGAGACTTTAGAATGAGATTGAGCCTTTGTGTGTGGTTGTGGATCTTTATAGTGATTGTAGTTAGTCTTATTTCTAGTGGGGTTTATTAGCAGCAGTATATTGGAGCTAATGGTTGAGTTTTTGGTAGATTATTATAGCCTTAGGTTGTCTTATTGGGCTATGTATCGATGTGGGGTAACTAATGCAATGTTAGGGATCATGCATCAACCTTAAATTAGGCTAAGCCTTAGTTTCTTAATTTAAAGCTAAGTGTGTCTTCTACCTAGTATAGTCCCAGTAGACCTTGTGGGTAATGGTATGCCTTCAACCAAGGATCGAGACTTTAGGGGGCCGTCATGACCATGGATGATTTGTACACCTTGTTCTAGGTTGAAAATCATGGATCGGGATGAGGCTTTTTGAGGAGCAGAGTATTCTAGTATAGTTTTTGAGATGTAAGAGGCTTATTGTGGCTATGGACTTGTTCAGATAGCTCAATTATGGACCCGATTTTGCCATAGATGATTAGGACCATTTTCGCCTCTTGGCACAAGTGATCCTTAGTTGTTGGTCTATGATGTTTCAAATGGAATTTCACTCTTTATCAATATATATACTTATGTTGTTATCGGTGGTTGGGCTCGAGGCTTTGATGTTGGAGCAGTTGGATCTTAGGTTAGTCCTCTTAGCCCTTGCCTCTGTAGTGGTTCAGGTTTATTTTCTTAGACCTTATGTGACTTGTTTGGATACTAGGATGACATGCATTGCATTGGTTGTTCATGCATACCCTTTTTGTGGTACGATCCTGGTCATACATTGACTCATCATGGTGCATAGAGAGTGAGAGTGATGAAATAATTTTTTGTACTACTGGTATGTTATTGTTTCGAATTAGCTATATAGAATGGATGTTGACTAGGTTTTTACTAATTTTATTGGGATTCGTACCACCTAAATGACATGTACTTCGATTTGGTATTTTGAGACGTAAAGGATGTACTCCTTTCTACTTTGGACTATGAGAGGCATCTGGGATGACCCAAGTTTGCTAGCTGGACTGGGGTAGGTCCTACAACACTTATGCTTATGCGACGAAGAGGTATATTGCATTTCATTCACATGCATCGTCATCCCTAATATATTGCTTGTTGCATGATTTCCCTGTAGTACGGGATGCCGGTCAGAGTTCTGTTTATTGCTTGTACTACCGATGGTATGGAACACTGAAGGGTTTTGATTACTTATATTTGTATTATCTGCCTTGTTCTATTTTGTAAGGACTTGATAGTTATGGTAAGTGTGATTGCTCTCTTGAATTTGAGTGTATGCCCATCTAGGTTGGTTCGAATTAGTTCCGAGGTTGTTGGATTAGCCCAGACTTTGTAGTTACTCTTTTTTGTTATTGTCGATTTAACTTTACAAACTGTCTTTCATGCGAGAAGATGGTAGACCTGATCCTCCCAGGTACACTTTCTATCTTTTTCCTATTATTTGTTATATCTATTGCATGTTAGTTTGGTTGTAATCCTATTACTTGCGCTTTGCTTGCCTTATTTTCATGATATTTACATTGTTTTATTTGTGGAGCTCAATCGACTTATGTTTATTGAGTCCCATTTATTTGGTATTCACACTACACTTTTACCGCTTACTGTAACAATCCATCTTGAGATGAGATGTCCCACATCGGCAAAACATAGGAGAGACGTTAGTACAGAAGTAAATGACTGGTCTATATACTGTGAGGCACCTTTTGGGGTGAGTCCAAAGGGACAAATCCGTGATGGGCTAGGTCTAAGAGTAGACAATACTTCACAGTGTTGGGCCAGGTTGTTACAGATGGTATCAGAGCCACTCTTGTGTCAGCCTTGTCGATGTGGAGCTAGAGTTCAACTGAGTTTAGGCAAATCCCGGTGAGGCGGGGCAAACCTCAGTGCTGAGTCTAGGCAAATCTCATGCAGTAGGGCAAACCTCAGCGAGGAAACTGAGTCTATAGAGGGGGTGTATGTAATAATTCATCTTGAGATGAGATGTCCCACATCGACAAAACACAAGAGAGATGCTGAGTATATAAGTAAAGGACTGGTCTATATACTGTGAGGCGCCTTTTGGGGTGAGTCCAAAGAGACAAATCTGTGATAGCCTAGGTCCAAGAGCGGACAATACTTCATAGTGTTGGTCCAGGTCGTTACACTTACAGATCGTGATGCGAGCCCTCGCTATTGATTTTCTTACGTAGAGAGCCAACTGAGGGTTTCGAAGATCTTAGTGAACTCCGAGCATCTAGAGTTATGGATTCTCATCTTACTGCAATTAGATTTATCTTTATTTTGTGTATAGAGATAGTTTGTACCATTATTATATTTTAAAAAACCCTCTATTCTTGTTTTATGTGTTAAAAGTTCGAATACTGACTGATTTCAGGTCTTAGAGTGGGTTTTAGTATGTTGTTTCTTTGGTATTTGTGCTTGTTAGCTTTGTTGTGGTAGCTTTTACTTAGTAGGGTTGTCTTCCATTGGATAGTCCATCGCTTATGGTTCTGAATTCCGAATTAGACTTTGTAATGATCCGTTAGGTCATTTTAAAAATCCTCTTGTTTTCCTAAAATATCCTTCTCGTAAAATTTAAATAGGTGTTTTGGACTATTCGATAACTGTAGTTATTTAGTTACCCATAAATTTAGGTAATTGATTTAACTGATGGACTAAATGCTAATTTAATTAACATTCTATACCAATTGGTACATATATTTTAGAATAAATTAGGGTAATATATATTATTTTTTAAGCAATTGATAAATTAGAAAATAAAAGAAAAAAGAAAAGGAGAAAAGGTACCTGTACGACGAAGGCTACGCTACTTGAGGTAATCTCCCTTTTCCAAGTTTCACTAAGTTAGCATGAAAATTTATACAGTATAAATACTACACAATACTTAACTGTGAGATTAGAACCATTGCGTATAATTGTTTCTAATTGACACGTACGAGTCAAAACAAAAAGGAAAATAAGGAATGCGGTAATGGGGGTCGTGACGTGTGATTCCAGAAGGTAGTGATGATTGTTTGATTTACTTCTAGGAAGTGGACAATAAGAGTTAATGCTAGCAAATTAAAGGTTGAGTCGCTGCATTGTGCAGCGTCCTCTTCCTTCTCTTATACACACACACATATATTCTCAAATCTTTTGACAATTAATGATAGTAATGGATAATTAGATGTATTATATTTTATAAACTCCATTAAAGTTATGTTATTTGGAGGAATTAAGATGAAAGGCTTGAAATTTGAGAAATATGAAAGTTGACATGTTATTTGGTATCGAGATTAGGAAATTGATTATAGATTTGGGCAAGTCTTTGGATCTGACCTAGACATATAGTAGTTTAGGTGTTTTTAGTTTTGAAATCTTATTGTGATTATTATTTGATAAGATCGTATATTCAAAAGGGAAAGGTTCAAATGTTTGACTGATCGTGATTCGACTAAGGCAAGTGGACTTTCAAAATATTTTAATTATCGTAGAATTCTCAATTTTTTCTTTCTTTTACGTATGATTCAGGAAATATTTTTAATATTATAAACATAGGATGACTAGATGTAAATGTAAATTGGTGTAGTGTTGTAATACTTGAATTGAAAATGTGGTTAAGTGATGTGAATTCTATATTGAGATATGTTGTTGTGATTGGTGATTATGAGTGAATTTGTTGGTAGACTTCATATCATGCTCATTCATTCCATGTCACAAATACTTGTATTGATTCTGGATAATGATATGAGTGAGACCGTGAAAATTGGGGTCGAGGTCTTTACCGATCGAGATGTGATGCCGAGGTCATTGACGGCGAGATTGTGATGTTGAGATCTTTGCTAGTGATATTGTGATACCGAGGTTGTTACCAACAATAATATTATGTCGAGATCATTACCAGAGATATTGTGATGTTGAGGTCTTTGCCAATAATGTTATGATGTCGAAGTCATTGTCGATAATTATTGCATAAGCACTGCATCTCATTCTTGCATATCCTTGTGTGACATGATGTTATTCCTATGATTGACTGTGTTATCACTTGTGAGCTGTGACTTGTGATTTTGAATTGCGATTTTGTGAAAACTATTTGTATTGTGTATTATGTGTTGTTGGATTAGGCTGATTTTCTATGCAGGTTATAGTTGAAGAAGGTCGGTTGGGATAAAAGGAGTTTGTATATTCTATTGGACTTGCTTTATTTTGTTAGTTGACTTATTGGGTACCGCGTTATTTTTGGTACTCACTCCTTGTTTCTACACCTGTATAGGTTTTGAGCCAGGATAGTGAATAGTACTTTTTCTTAATCATTCGAGGCTTCCCAGGAGATTTAGAGAGGTAGTTGTTGTCATCTGGAAGACTCTTTTGTTCCTTTTTTTTTTTGCTTTGTTCTATTCGAGAAGAAAGACAGTTCAAACTTGTACTTCTTTTAATTTTCTATATTGCTAGTGGCTTGTACATATGACAACTAATCCTTGGATGATATTTAAGCTTGTGAAGAATTCTAATTTTAGTTATCTACTTTATTTAGTACTTCCGCACGTTATTTCTGTTTTTCATTGAGTTTAGGTTGACTTGTTCTGGTGGGATTAAACAATCACCATCACGTCTATTTTTGGGCCATGACAGGCTTTCCTATCAATAGATTAGGTAGGTATCATCATGATCTTAGAAATCGAATCGTGACATAGAATATATGTAATATTTATCCAAGTATCATGATCCAAAATTAGGTGTGATGACACATGCCTAACCCATCAAGGAAAGTCAGCCTAAATCCTTAATAGAAATATATATAACGGAATTAAAAGCGGAAAAATGTAGTCTAATAAGCTAGAATAAGCACAAGGTAACCAAATCTATAGACCAACCCAGAATTGGTGTCATATGTATAAGCCACTAGACAATAACATTCAAAAGAAAATACAAGTCTTATTGTCTAGTTCTTAAATAGAACATAATATAAATATAGAATCCTCGAGGGTCTGCTGAATAGACAAGCAGCTACCTTTCAAGAATCCAGAAGCTCGATCTGACGGTTAGAAACCTAATCAGGAGGAACCGGGCTCACAACCTACAAAAATGTAGCAAGGTGTGAGCACCAAATAACACGGTACTCTACAAACGAAAACTAAACCTGAAGTAAAGTAATGAAGAACACAAGTATTCCTGTTCACCCAACCATATACTATTGAACCATAAACATGTACTCAGAAAAGTCCCATCACCACAACAACAAATATATGTATACATATTATTGAATACCATCACAGAATAATCAACTGCCTCTCAGAGTCAAGTAGTACAATAGTCTATTAGCAATATAAACAGTTACGGTCTCATAACACAGTATCCTCATAATCCAATTTTTAGAATATACAAGGTTCAAATCATCAACATGTATCACAATCTTTCAACAATCTATAAGGTTCAAAGTGTTTAACCCATCACACATGTTACATATAACAACTTTAGAAAAAGAATGAAATGAAATTGAGTGAATGTTATGTAATGGAAAAGATGAATTGCAATGTTAAATAATCATATGCATGTTTGTTCTATGATACACATCTGCTGATGTAAGCGAAATATCTGTCCATGTACCTACTCTGGAGCATGAAGCCCGTCCCTGTATAATCAGTGTCATATGTCATGGAGCATGTGATCTGTCCCCATAATAAATCAATATCACATGTGACGGAGCGTGTGGACTGTCCCCATAATGAATCAATGTCACATGTGACGGAGCGTGTGACTAGTCCCATAATGAATCAATGCCACATGCCATGGAGCATGTGATTCGACACCATAATGAATCAATGGAACTCAATCAATAATGCATAACAATATAGTAGTCATATAGAGCAGTAAGAAGTACATGCAATAGTCCATATTATAACTAATATATCAAGTCAACTCAACTACCACAATATTCAATTCATAGAGATTTTTTTATCACAAGCTTATAGCCAATGCTCTAACCCTCAAGTAGTACTTAAACAATTTCATTATCGATTCTCATTATCAAATAGCTGGAATCATTTCCCCTCGGTGCTTCATCACAAATGAAACATCAAGAAATTCATGTCATCATGATATAATAATCACTTATATAGAAATAGGCAAGATATCTATATTGCACCATTTATTCATCATTCATTTCATTGTCTTTCAACATTTGAATCAATACTAACACATTACGTAATAATCATAATATAACATAGTTCGACTTTCTCAATTATCCTTAGTCATCATAGCTAAGGATAATTCATCATTTAAATTCTTACTTCACAACAACTAATTTCACAATTTCCATCAATATCTCAACATATGCATTTAGCTCAACGTTTCACATAAAGAGATTCAATAGACAAATTCCATGAAATACAATTCAAAGTTTAACTATCAGAACATCATGAACACTTTTACATCATCAACAATAGCATCACGAGCTCATTTCACATTATTATCTAACAGATTTGAGTCAACAACAATGGACATTATCTCAGGATTCAAGTCATACATATCATTATTTTCATCTTTCCATTACCCCAATCATATCCACTAGGATAGCTCACTAATCCCCAAGTTTCACATTGAAAGAAAATATTATGTTCAATAAACTCAACAAGGGCTAGGGTCCACTTATTTCACTCAATAGTCAAATCAATCAAAAACTGAACAATCCACAAGTTCATAAGTATTCATAATCCCACAATTATTTCACAAGTCAAGGAATCACCACATTTACAATTACCCAATCCGAATTTCATGATCAAAGCCTACAACAATATAATTTCATTCCATTTCATGCCACAAATCACCCAAATTCATTCACATAGGAAAATACAAGGTTCAGTCATACTTAACAAAAGGTTAGAAGTCC
The DNA here is from genome assembly GCA_000787875.1 of Solanum virginianum. NCBI lineage: Eukaryota > Viridiplantae > Streptophyta > Magnoliopsida > Solanales > Solanaceae > Solanum > Solanum virginianum. The sequence goes on along the minus strand of DF362396.1, from coordinate 35,280 downwards.
ATTTATCTTAATCAAAGTTTCAATCAACTCAATCCAAGCCTATCCCCTTCTACAATGCTCCAAATCACCACAATCTAGTTAAATATAGAATCACAATTACAATACGAAGCTAATGACACTAAAATCAAGTAATTCGGGTGAAAAGGGCAAAATGATCCAAAAATTTTATACCGAAAAAAGATTACCTAAATCTGAAAATTATTACATGAAAAGGTTCCCCAAGTAATAAAAAATTTAATGGCGAAAATTATTTCAAAATGGAGTTAAAATGAATTCACAATCACCATTTTCAATAAAAAATTCAACGTCCAAGAAAACCTTCGTTTTTCCAATTAAAAATCCCCAATTCCGGGTTAAAATAACAAATTAATCAATGAAAATTGAAGAATTAAGTTAAAAACATGTTACCCAATGGTCTTGTCTTGAAAATCTTTGAAGAATCCCTCTAGAATCGAGTTTGAAATATTAAAAATGATGAAAAATGATGAAACCCATCACTTTAAAACTTAAAAATTGTTTTAGGTAAATAAATACTCCGCGGACGCAGAGATGGGTCCCCGAACATGGAGCACAATCAGTGTCAAGCCTCCGAGAATACGGAGGTAGGCAACAAAAATGCAGGCCCCAATCCCACAAATGCGGAGTACAAACAAGGTTGCACCAAATTTCAGAAATTAGCTACATTTCAAAACTCGAAACGGACCTCTCGGGTTTGTTCGGAACCTGATACACACAAACTTTATACGTAATTCTACCAAAAATAATATTTTGAACTCGATAAAATTATCAAAATTCGATTCTGGCGTCTCCTTGACCCGAAACTTGATATAGCTCATCAAAATTAGCCAAGAACTCAAACTCAAAATAACCTCCAAAATTCTATATAAAAAAAAAAGATTACAACAAGGTCATTTCTAGCGTTAGTTTCACCATCCAAAACCAGTGGAACTGTCAGAATTTTGAGAAGAGCTTCTGAACTTCGAATGTTGACCAAAGTCAAATAACACTTGGATTCAACTGAAAATGTAACTTTGAGTCCAAAATCTTCAGTTTAACTCCAAATTTAGTTCCATTAGTTCTTCTAGACCAGTTTCTACATTCCAGTGCTAATGGGATCGACGTAATCGTATTCTGACACCAAAACTCAAGCAGACTCAAAAAGTCAACATTTTCAACTTTAAGCCTTTAAAAACTCTTTTCTTTGTCAAAATTTTCACTTTTCCCAAAGTTTTCAAAATTCAACTTTTCAACTCATCCAAATATGGCTCAAAGCAACTTTTGAAAAGAACAAAACGAAAACTTTATTGAAAATGCCAAAAAATGACCTTCAAGGTCATTACACCAAGTGACAAATATCTTATAGGAAGGTGATCTTGGACGTATTTATGCATCTAGCTACAATATTTTACGCAATATTTTAACTAAGTTTCGAGAATAAATTAACGTATAGTCATGTATGTTAAGTCATTCGACTCAACTCATAAACAACCTGACCTATTATTCAAGAAAAGTATTGCTTATATAATTTACTGGCCACATATTTAAATTTGAGGATCAAAAGTTTGCTTGTTAAACAAAAATGTGTATCTTATTAAAGGAAATTATGAAATAATAGATTATGATTTCAATGAAATCAACTATATTAGTTTATTGATGCACGTTATTATTATACTCAACACTTTATTAGTCTAATAAATAATTTAGATAAAATGTTGCATATTGTATTTAGGTAATATGTATTGTACCATATTTGAATCTGAGGATTAAAAGATTGCTTGTTATACGTCCAACACATAAAATTTAGTGAAATTTGATTTACCACATTATACTTGGTATAAAATTTATTATTATTATAAGTCTGACTTAATCTAAAATTTATATAATACTACCAGATTAAACTATTTTGTATATGACACTAACCTCAAGGTATGTACATTGATCTTAGAATAGAGCAATGAGTAATATTGGCATTTTCAAAGATAGTACTCCCTTTATTTTATATTAAGTGAATTGTTGAGTCATTATACATATATTAAGAAAAAAAGTAAAGATAAAATTTAATCATGTATTTTTATTTTTACCCTTTTCAAACTCCACACACTCATTTAATGCATCATTTATTTCTGATACAAAACTCAACCTTAGAAACTTAATTAGTGAAGGGTAAAATTAAAAAAAATTCCAACACATCCCTTGAAAAGTGAACAATTCACTTATTTTGAAACATCAAAAATTTTCCAACAATTTACTTAATATGAAAAGAAGAGAGTATTCTTTTTTGTACTATTTTACATCACTCATTATTTTTGGTCTACTAAAGAGACATCTTTCTTATTTTTAAAAATATTTCATTTATCATGTCTATTTTACCCTTAAATGCATTATTTGTTGGGATTCATTTGATATAAAGAATGTGTATTGCTGGTCATATTTTAAAAAGAGATATTATTTTTTTTAAAAAAAATTCTTAAAATAAAAAAATAAATTTCTTAAAATGAGAAAATAACTTTCCTAATAAAAATAAAAAATCAAACATGTTGACCTATTTTTGTAGGAAGATATTATATACAAGAGATGGGATTTAAAAACTCACTTTCCTAACAGGATAATTTTGATATTTTGTATATATTTTCATTCTATGTTAAAATTTTATTTTAAAATTTTATGTCCGATCAAACACATATACATACATAAAATGGGACCCAGGGGCGAGGAGTAATAAGGGAATATGAATGATTTCACATGCCTTGAACATGCTGCAACGAGTTATCAAAAGAAAATGAAAGGCGCTAAAAGATGAAAAGATTTTTAAGATGGAAAAAAAGGCTGCATATATTTTTTAATTTTATCGTTTAACGTTAATATAATTTTTTTGTTATAAAAGTAACTCATATAAATATTTTTCTTTGAAAAAATATTATTAAGAAAAGAAATTTATATAGAAGTATATTTGATCCTTGGAATCCAAAGGATTCAAGTTAAGCAGGACCAAAACGGAGTATTTGGAGTTCAATTTCAGTGTTGTCAGAAGTGTAGAAAGCGGTGTTGTGAGGCTTGGCACTCAACCTATCCCCAAGAAGGAAAGTTTTAAGTATCTGGGGTCCATCATCCAAAACAGTGGTGATATCGACGACGATGTTACACACCGTATTGGGGCT
>DF362396.1:18281-31620 GCA_000787875.1 Solanum virginianum | reverse complement strand
TCTATCTAGGTAGTGGTAAGGTCTGCGTACATCCACCCTCCCCAGACCCCACTTGTGGGATTTCACTGGGTATGTTGTTGTTGTTGTTTTGTTGTTGTATATTTGATCCTTCTAATATTTTTTTTTCTTTTTATTCAGCGGCTATTTTGAATTTATCATTGTGATGATCAAATTCATTTTTCACTAACTTTCTGATAAAATTTATCATATATCACCAATCTTTTTATAGATACCCTAAATTTTTTGTTTTAATTGTTTTCATTATTTATTCACTTTTTTAAAAATTCCTCATGTTTTTACACTAAAAAATGAAAGAGAAAATAAATAAAAATCAGAAACCCAAATAAAGATAATCAAAGAAGTCAAAAAAAATTCACGTGTGAAAAGGATCATATATACCACTATATGAATTTTTTATAATTTAAAACTAAAAATAAATTGAAAAATAATTTTTTTATTTTTCATTAGATAAAATGATATATGTGAGTTATTTTTGTAATAGTAAAGATATATGTGAGTAATTTTTATAACAGTAATAGTATACATGAGCTACTTTTATGACAAAGGATATATTAGGTCTAAATGACAAAGTTGAAGAGTATATTAAGTCCTATATCATATGGTACTCCTTCCTCTCTTTTTCTTCTCGGTATATTCGACATATACATTGGAGTCTAATTTGATTTAGGAAAGAAAGAATTTTATCCATCGCACCATATCATTTAATGATATACTCCTTCCTTTTTAATTGTGTCATAATTTATTTTCTTTTCCTTTCTAAAAAAAATGACTGTCATTTATATTTGTTAATTCTCAAAGACCATAAAATTTAACTTAATTTTGATAAATTACACATATTTAATTTAAAACAAAAAACTTTTTAAAAGAATCTTTCTTTATCTTTTTCAAACTCTATATCTAACGAAATTATGACGCTTAGGTTTTGTTTGGTAGAATATATAAAAATGATGCTAAATAAAGTGTATTAGTAATGTTTGGATATTTGTTATGCATTGTTTGATTTGGAGTAATTAAAAATAGCATGCAATGCATTTTTTAAAAAAATTATTAACAAAAATAACCTCCACAAATATAATTAAAAAGACATAAAAAAACCAATTGAAAGGCAATTAGATCTTTTAATCATGCTAATGCATGTATTAAATCACTTGCATTACTAATACCTAGAAATTCATGGTATTAGTAGTACACACCTTAATAATCAATAAAGTGTACGACTATACAAGCATTAGTTACACATAACTTGAAAAAAAAAAACTATCAAACAAGGTACTCCCTTCGTGTGAACTGATTTGTCAATATTTCTTAATTTGATCTCTATTTTTACTTGTCAAGTTTGACAAATCAAGACAGAGTTTTTTCCCCTATTATACCCTCAAATTAATTAACATTGAGCTAATTTCTTTGAAAAATATAGTGAGTAATATGTTTAGAATTTATCAATTAATAGATATAAAATGATAAACTTATTATATCAATGCTCCCAACATTCATCTTTATTAGTCTACTATATTATTTTGGAATTTCCAACAATATTTGTCCAGTTTATGAAATCAAAAGATAATTTTACACTTAGTTCCTAATTTACTGTTATCTTTAATTATAGTCATTTTCCTATTATATTTTTTAAGACATTGTATTTATTATATTCAATGAATAATTTGGTAAAATTACTCCTATCATTTTCTACTTCTTAATTCATGTGCAAGATCAATAAAGAATAAATAAAAATAAATAAAAAATAATAATTATTTTCTTAATAAATATGTCAAGTCAAAATTTGATAAGTAAATTCGAACAAAAAGAAATAGTAATAACAATAAGTACCTAATTAATGCGTATATTGTCTTTCCTATATAAATAAAAACATTAGGAAAGAAATCTCATTTAAACTAGAATTATTACTAAGGATTCAAAAAATAAAAAATAAACATACGGAAAACATAAAGAATCACTTCTAATTTTAACTATATACTCCTTCCTTTAAGGATGTGCATCGATCGATTCAATTTGGTTCAATTTTATATATTATTAGTTTAATTTATTGATTTTTAATTTTTAAATATGTTAAATCAATAAGAAATCAATAAAATAATTTTTATCGATTTTCGATTTATCGATTTTAAGTCCTTAATAGTTCAGTTTTCAGTTTACTCAATAAGAATGATAATGAAAATTTGCATTAATAAAAAGCAGATAGAGTACAAAAATCATATTTATAAACTTGTAAAAGCTATAATTAGTTAATTACAAAAGAAAATACTACAGTGGATAACTAATCACTTAAGTACTACAAAGGTTAAAATATGTAAAGTATTGTAATTGTATCTTATTACTATTAAATTATTAATATTTAATATTTATGAAGGGGTAAAATAGTAAATTATTATAATCTTATTGGGTTATCGGTTTATCCAATAACTCAATAGTAAAAATCGATATCGAACCGATAACCCAGTAATCATTTTTTTTCAAAATTATTAAAAATACAATAAACTAATAATTCAATAACAATAAATCAATAACGTTTTTATCAATTCGATTTATTGATTGATTTTTTTAAAAAAAAAAAGACCAAAAAGTATATTTCTGCAAAGCCAAACCAGAAGGTCGACCTTCCTTTTCCAGATCCTCTCTTCACTTCAAATGGCCGATTCTTCCTCTCCTCCCTTGTGCAAATGATGAAACTCAGAGGATCGTCCGTCTCTCTTCGCCCTGGGCTCCGATAGATTTCAATTTTGCATCAAAATATTTTCACTGATGCCTTAAAATCTAGCCTGTGAAGACCTCTTCAATCCTGTGCTTGATGAAGTTACACTACTCTGCATCGGATTTCTGATGGGCATCCTGTGTTTATTAGTCGGTTCGATTTTTGCATATTTTTATTTTTTTTTGTCTTATTTTATTTTACGTGATATAATTTAATTTTTTTAATTCATCAAAAAAAATTATTTTGCTAAAATTAAAAATACTGTAACTTTTAAAAAAATTATAAATTTTTTAATCATGGAAATATTAAAATTTTAAATTTATTTTTAATATCGTATAAAGTCAAATAATTTTGCATAAAATGAGATTGAAGGAAAGTAAACCACATATATAAACAGCGTAACTGATGACTTCCTTGACCACAGCTGGTTTAGGTTTCAGCTGCATTCCAGATGAGAAATATAGGCAAACACAGACAACTTTCAGAAAGACAATCCCAGAAAGGAAGAAAAGCTGATGCTAAATAAATATTTTTATTAAAAAAATTAAATATATAAATTAAATATAAGTATTTTAATATATATTAATTATTAAATACTCATGATACAAAGTATTAGTATCCTTGCTCCTGACACAAGCAGCCATTGTCCATGAGAAGAAACATACAAAATATTGAAAATTTACAGAGAGAAGAGGAACAAGACAATGGAGAAATGCACTTGAAAAACATTAAAATTTTCACTGTGAATACAATTGATTCACTCTGCAATCCAACAACTATGTTAAACTTAAACCAATTAACAGAAACACAAAAGCTTACACAAAAATTGCTAAAGTTTCTGCTTCTTTTCTGTTACACAATGATCTAATGATCTTCAGCCACTTTGTATAAGTCAGCTGTAACTTCCGTCAACCACAACCCCGGAAATAGCGTCTGCAAAACAATGACAATAACATATTCATATAAGTAAATCGAGATTCGATTGACTATGAATCAAAAGGGGAAAAACTAAACTTACGTCTAAATTTTTTTGAACCAATTTAGCTCGTTTCTTGTGTCTACGAGGAGGTCTATGTCCGACAATCGCCATGAAATCTTCATCGATCTCTCTACGAGAAAGGGAAACCGAAAATTTCACCTTCTGTCTCTTCTCGCCGCTGCAAGAAGCTCCGGCGATCGCCCCACCGGGAAATTCACTTCGAAGTCGTGAAGATTTGTTGTTTTCCGGCTTTAATGGCGGCAAAACGTTAGTTTCCTTCGATCCACCAGCGCCGGCGCCGGCGATGGACCCGTTTAATTCGTTGCAAGCCGCACGCCGGGTCCTCAAGTTCCATGGCCTGGATAAGTCGGCGACGGCGGCGCCATCAGATACTACATCAACCGTGGTCACCGGCGCCGGCGCCGGTGACGAAACATCTAACCCATCTCTTAAAATCGCGTTTTTCATCTTATCAGTCTCCGTTTGAAGATCAAACATCAGCTTCTCTCTAACAGCTTCGATTCCGTCACCACTATATCCGTTCACCGATCTGAATTTCGGGCGGTGCCGTTCCACCACCCCCATTTCCCTCCGCCGTCCGATCAATTCCGACCTCATTTCTTAGAAAAAGTGGATCTTTCATTTTATGGTCGAAAGATTTCATACCACCTCATTTCTACGTCGGAATCCACCTTAACGCACCTCATGAACTTCTGATTCCCCCACTTCAACCCACATGGTAAGGTGAAATTATGTAAAGGCTTCGATCTTTCAGGTCCCATCGCCATACGAACACCTCCAAATCTACAATATCAGTCCAAAACCATCAAAATCAAAACACCCACAAGCAGCTATTCAACACAGAAACAACAAAATCTTTGTTCTGTATCTTATAATCCCGTACGTTGTTAAACATCAAGAGCAAATGGGGTTCATATTCTTGAAATTTTTTTCCAAGATTTGAACTTTTCTTCTCTTTTTTCCTTTTGTGTGCTGTGTTTTAGCTGAGTTTACGTGAAATCGCCGGGAATGTAAAGTGTATATATATACCGGACAGAGGAAGGAAGAGAGAGAGAAGAGGCGATTTTAACGTTCGGGTTGGGAAAATTGTAGGTGCTAAAGTGCACGGTGGAGTGACGTCTACAATTTATATTTCGAGGGTTTTCCATTATACGAAGTCGTTTTTCCCCCCTCTTTTTTTTTCTTCTTTTTTTGTTGTAAATTATTAATCCTTTCGTTCACTAGAGTTGTTAATATAGTCTGACCCATTCCATTCGAATTAATCCATATGAGTTTTGGAATTTAACGGATCAGGACTTGACCTAACTTTTTTATAGGCCAGAAAATAATTAGCCTAATCCATCAATATGTGGGCTGCAGATCTTGTTCGGGTTAGACTACATTTTTACAAGTATGTTTTTTTAAATAAATTTTTTAATTAAATTATAATTTAAAAATATTAAAATAGATAGCAACAAAATAATATTACATGATATTTTTGTTACTTTTAGATGTTATAAAAATATAATTTGTATCTAAATTTTAATATTTAAATTTTTTTAATGAACTTTGAATTGGACTCTTATTATTTTTAATACACTATTTTTTAAGGGCAACTTACATAAGGAGCTAATTCCAACTAATACCAAATTTTTTCAAAATTATCAAAAATATCTTATTTTTGATAAAAAAATGAAATCAGTAATACATGTAGAAAAGGTAGGAGCATTAAAGGATTTTAACTATCATTTAAGGGATTTTTGTAATTTTTTAAAAGAGTCGGGATTATATGAAATTATGTAAATATAAGTTGTATATTTCTGTAATTTTTGCTTTTTTTAATTATTTTTAATTCGACCCACGAGCTGGCTCTTAACACTTAAGTCATTGATATTTGTGTGATTATAAATTATTTTATTAATAATAAAATAGATAGTTAAAATTAAATTATTAATAAATATAAAAATATATTATTTTTTGGAGAATGTTTAAAAAAAAAAAACGAGTCATATAAACTAAAAGAAAGGAAATATTTTTTCTTCTCGAAAATTAGTTATCTTTGTTTTGTCCAAATTGTAATCCCACTAGGCCATACGCACAATTTTTGTTTTTTTGTTTGTTTTCCAGAAATTTGTATTTTTAATCCTCAAAGATTAAAAAAAAATATATATCATTTTGATCCTTGAAATATAGAGAAAATGATCCTTAATATATGAGAGGTAAATTATTTTAGCCTTTCATATATATTATGTAATTAAAATAATATTAAATGGATATTAAGAAAATGACCATTTTAACCTTTCATATATATCATAAATAATTTTTAACGTTATTGAAAATGTTAGCAGCAGAAGGGGAAGAAACAGAGCACAACCATGACGACGCAGGATGTAAGGACTCTTTCGACTAAAGAAGCTGATAGGACAATCAAAATTTGCTCGAGTTATTTGCTTATAATATAAGTAAGTAAGTGTACTATTACTAATACTAAACTAATGTAAATGAAATAATTCCTAATGTATGAAAGATATAATTATTTTAATTCTTAATCTTAAAAGTAACGATATAAGTCAAACAATCTGTTAATTTAACCAGTCACTCAAATAGAAAAGGCAAAAAAACATTTTCCTCCTATAACAACGGAATGTATATTTTTCGTGCTCTGTTTATAACATAATTTTGTTCTTTGGATTATTAGACAAAAATATTCAAGGTAGAAAAAGTGGATCTTTCATTTTATGGTCGAAAGATTTCATACCATTCTTCTATATATATTTTTATATAATTTACATGAGTTGTTGGTTAAACTTAGGCAAAAAAATTTATTTTACCATTACTTTTAGATTTAGGACAAAAATGGTCACCTTAATTTTTTCATAGATGATATATATAAATGATTAAAATGCTTCATTTTTTATATATCAAGGACAATTTTGATTATATGATATATATGAGAGACTAAGATAATCATTTTATTCACATATCAAAAGTCATTTTAGCTATATAATATATACTAGTTTAGTGTATGTGTTTTGTACGTGTATATTATATTAATTAATAAAAAATATATAAAAATAAATAAATTATTATATGTGTAGCTTATATTATTGAGCACGCAATTACAAATAATTACGGAAGTATTACTATCTCAAATCATCAAGTTTATAAATACATCATTTTTTTTTTATTTTTATCGCAAGATGCAAATCAATTTCATTCTATTTGACAATAACAATAAACAAAATAATTGAATATACTTTTGATTTTTTATATGCCTTTTTTCTTCATCGAGAGTCTAGTGTCTGCATTGGAGCTCCTGTTATCAACCAATTTTGGCCCAACATTTGTAAAAAAAAATTACACTTTTTAGGTTGGTATTGTTAATAATTTTAAAATATATTTTTGGATGATTTTAAATTAATTTTATAACTATCCTTATTTTTAAAAAATAAAATAAAATTAGCATTTGGATCAATTTGTGATTCAATTAAATTCCCAACCCATTTTTATTTTAATTCAATTCGAATACCTATTTTTTAATTCGACTCCTACCCACTTCATTCAAGATTCAATTTCAACCATTCTTTTTCTATATATATTCCCCCATACCCCAAACGTTACATTCATTTTCTTCTCTCCCTCTAAACCTAAGAACCCTTCTCTCTCATTCTCTTTTTTTTCAAAAACCTTAGCCGCCACTCTCTCACAATACCCACACAATCTCCCATTCTTTTCTATTTTCCGCCCCAAAATTCCATTAAATAGGTCCCCCAAAGCTCCAGAAACAACCCCAACGCAGCAGCGAACCCCATCAGAAACGACCCAAAACAGCCCCCAAAACGACCCCTTTTTCAATCAAAAACCAGCTGAAAACCCACGAAATCAGTCCCCAAAAACCCATCTGAAAACCAACGAAATCAGTCCCAAAAAACCCACCTGAAAATCAACGAAAGAGACCACCATATCAGCCATGAAAAACACACCAAAACGACCTCTGTTTCAGTCACAAACAACATCCAAAACCCACCAGATTATACCACCAAAACCCCACTTTTTCCGGTGCCAAACAACACCCGAAACCTGACAAACCCCGATCAAATCTCCGCCACAAGCCTCTGTCTTGTTTCATTTACCCACAGTTCTTTTTTTTTTCATTTGTTGATGCCTCTATTTTGATGCCTTAGAAATATAGGTTGGTTTGTTGGTGTTTTATTTTGATTGGATTGCTTTGGGTTTTGATTTTCGTAACACCTGTAAAATTATCGAAACATCCCTAAAACGTAATTTCTATTCGATTTTAGAGCAATCAGATGAAAAAATAATTTTTTCAAGATTGACCAAAAACAACAAGCAAGCGACTCCCCTTCCTTAGCGTACCCGTCCATTAAGGCATTCTTCCTTCTTGCGTATGTGTTATAGCTCATAGCTCTAAGCCCCAATTCCTTGGTGAAAAGAGCTGTCGCCTTTAAATCATCGAAAAGAAAGAAGGAACCGCTCGAAAGGGACCACACAACAATGGCTCATAACTGAAAAATATAACAATAATGTCTTCTAGCTGCAAAAGAATGGTTCCTAACTGAAAATTTCTCTCGATCACTCTCTAACAGAAAGCCATCTTCCCTTTTGCAAAAAGTTAACTTGGACTTCTTTCTTAAGTGAAGTGCGCGACAGGGTCACGACGCGAACTCATCGTGGACCCACACTTATGTTTTTTTTAATTTTGACGAAGGTCGAAATTTTTGAAAATACATTGATGCGCAGCAATGTATTCGCGTATTTGAAAAAAAATGCATTTCGTGTTGATCTTTAATTATAAATAAGATTTAATTTCAAGTCCTATGAACCCAAAACAATAAACTCAAAGCAAAGTATTAACTATCCTCTTAAAATGGAAAGCAACTTTCAAGAATCAAAATAATTTCATATTGACTTTTTATTTTTGAATTTTAAGAGTCAAAGAGTTTAATCTTCATTATAAATTTAGGTATGAAGTCTAAGTTTTTTTCAAAATAAAATTTATATACTTGAAAACCACATAAAAAGTACACTATATGTACTAATAATTGATCTGCAAACCATTTTCAATTTTCTTCGAGGACCGCTACCTATTCTAACAAATTTCACAAGATATTTCTTCATATCAAAAAATAATTTTAGTGAAAGATTCTTTTTATCTATTTGCAATTTGATGTCACTGCATATTCTGTGCAAAATCAATTTAGGACTCATGAAAATATAATTCTATCAAAAGATTTGAACATAAGAAATTTATAACTTATGAAAGGTCTCATAAAAATAAAACGCCCTTCTCAACACAACTTTGGAGATTAAAAAGTCACTTAATTTTTATCCACTTCATTAAATCACACATTTGTCGAAATTCATAAATCTCATTCACCTGTGAATAATTTGTGTTTCAATAAAATAAAATGATAAAGACAATTAATTCAGATAGGAAAATGAAATAACTTAGTAAAACTCAATATTTCATTAACTGAATTTTTTTTACCAATATTTCTGAAATCACCCTTACCTTCACAATACTGCATATGCTCCAAGTGACCACTTACTCGGTTACCAACCTATCTCTTTTTACATATTTTATTAATCTAATCACTACATTTTTTTGGAACTGATAAATTCAATTTCTTCATATTTTTAAACATCTAATATTTGCTTCGGATTTAGAATAAAAAATACACAATGTGAATTTCATTAAATTAATAAAAATACGTATGTTTTAAGTTTTTACAGCATCATCTTTTGTTATTTTAACTCACATAGACACGAAATATTTTTTAGCTAAAGAATACTGTTTTCAAATTAAATTTTATTAAAATATAATTTTTTTATGTGAACTTATGTTTTGTATCGAGGATCATGACATTTTTCTTGAAATGATTAACTTAGGGAATACTTAGAAAAATATATACACCCCTTTGATTGAATAAATATTATAATACACAAAATAACGTATGCTTCTAATTACTCACAATGTTAAAGAAGACACTATTTATAGTGTCAAATGAGTGAAAAATATTCGAAATTGATCTTGAATTATGTGATTTATTTTGCTTTTTAATAAAATAATTCTGATCATTTTTAATTCTTAATTTTATTACTCATCTCATAAAATACACTTAAAAAAATTTGATTTACCATAAAAAATATTATCACAATCAAAATAAAATTTGATTGACCAACCAAAAAATTGATTGTCCCGGTCATTATGATTTCAAGGTTTATTTTACCTGCTAAATGTATTTTATCTTCTTCTTTTTGAAAATATTTGTGAAATATTGGTATTGATAAGTAGACATTTACATATTTATGGTGCATCTGAAACTACAATAACTTTTTGGGACGCGTGTTATAGTTGTTCAGTCTTCAGACAAAAAACACGAACAAATTTTATATTATGAAAAATAAACGTTATATCTATAAGTGCTCTTTGTACAGCCAATTTTTTAACTTTATTCTGCTTATATGTTTGTATGTAATAGGCGATGGTGTGTCACTCTCTCAATAGGACAAAAAAAAAGAATGAGTTTTCTTCAAAAGAACCTGAATGAGTTTTGAAAACACCTTTGACTTTGTGGTTTAGAGTAGTTATGAGATCATATAAATTCTTTCATAAATTTTTGAAATGATAGTAATATATATTATAAAATTAATTTCATAATATATTAATCACAATTAAGTGAAGAACGATATGGTTTGTCTCGATTAAGTCTAAAATATAATAAGTTTGAATCGAGAATTAAAAATATGATTCGTATTTAATTGAATCCATAAAAAGAAAAAGTCATATATGTTTGAGTTTTTATAGCATCCTCTTCTGATATTTTAATTTAAAGATATTTCTAGCTAAAGAACATTGTCTGCAAATTAAATTCTATTAAAATATATTTTTTTTTGTATGAATTTATGTTTTGCATCGAATGTCTTGATATTTTTCTTGAAATGATTGACTTAAGCAATATTAAGAAGCGATTTTAATAGTAATTAATCTTTTTGATTTGATATATAATATGACACATAAAGTATTTTATGCTTCTATTTGTTGAGAGTTATCGCCAAATAAGGCATTATTTATAATGTTAGATGAGTGACAAAAAAAAAATCAAATTTGCTCTTCAATTATGGGACATAATTCCAAAATTTTCTTTTTAATATTTTGAATTACTGAATTAGATGTTTTTCCTTTATTAACTAATTGTAGAAGGTCACCTTTTATTAACAATATTAATTATTTAACAACTGATATTATCATATGTCAAAAGATTACAAAAATATATATGATTATGTTGAAGTTTGTCAAGTTAATAAGCAATCTTCAAATTTTTTTGTAAAACATGTTTATATTTATATATTGGTTTTTGCTTAATTTGTTTTGCTAAATTCTTTTTTTTTTCAAGGTATTCATCTTATAAAATGCACTTAAAAATTGGTTGATTATCAAAAGAATAATTACAATCAAAGTAAAATTCTATTGACCAACTACAAAATTCATTATCTCAATCATTTTGATCTGAAGCATTTTTAAAACAAAATCGCCAAAGTCAATTAATTTCTTTACACAAAAAATAAGAAAATAAAAGAATGATCGAACTGAGTACGTTCATAGAGAGTAACAAGCACACACACTTTGTTATGTGTTTGATCTGCTTAGCGGAGTGCTTTGTAGTATCAGTTTGTATTTGATTTTCATTATTAGGTGTTGTTTCGTTTGATATGTTTTTGCTGCTGGATTTTTTCTTCCTATTATGCTTTGATTACCTTTATTTTGAGCTGATTTCTTGTTGTAAATAGCCTTTTTGTAAAGGTAATAGTAAGGTCTGCGTTTATCTTAACCTTTTCAGATTTCACTTGTATGACTACATGAGTATATTGAGAATTTGAGTATGAAATCTTTAAATTTTTTGAAATGAAATTTATATATTTTCAAACTACATAAAAAGTACTACAAATTACAATAATTGATAATTCAAAATATTTAAAACATATACGAAAGTTTGGTGGTCAAAGATAAATTAGCTTGACTCTCAAAAAATAAAAAATGGTAATTGATAATTCAAAATATTTAAAATATATATGAAAATTTAGTGGTCAAAGATAAATTAGTTTTACTCTCAAAATACAAAAAAGTGACATATAATATGAAACGGACAAAATATATATTTGTTGATGTGTTTTGGGAAGTGCTTGAATTGACTTTTTTTTTTTTAGTGGTTTATAGCTTAAAAAGCTAATTACATGGGTATATTGTTGTTGTTGTTTGAGATATGTTTGTTGATGTGTTTTAGGGATTGTTTGGATTGACTTTTTTTTTTAGTGGTTTATAGCTTAAAAAAGCTAAAAGCCAGCACTTTTTCAACTTTAAAAAGGTAGTCAATACTTTGGGACAGATGCGTAGAGGTTTGATTTTCTAAACCTAGAAGACATTTCCTAGAAGACATTTCAAGAGCTTGAAATTAGGAGCAACCAGGAAACAAGGAAACAAAACCAGAAGTCAACAACATCTAACGCAGCAAGGAAAGACACAAAAGACCTCTCTTGCTGGAAATAAAGGAAGTTACAACAAGGTTGCTCAATTATTCATGACATAAGGAAATTAACTCCGCAAGATATTAAGCGCCATAAGTGCCAAGAAACTGTATTTCCTGCACAAAGGTAAAAACCATAATAAGCAGCATTCAGAACATTACACACCATTTCATCAAACCAACTCTTGGATATCGTAGGTTATGGGATTATAACTTTGATAATCAGTCCCACTTTCTATATGAGATAAGATAAACCATGATTTTGGTAAAAGCATATATAATACCGATTTTAGGTAACACCTCCTACTAAACACAGGATAAATCTAATCCAAAAATTTATGCAGGGATAGTCCACCTAGTTCCTTGAACCAAACTGCCCATAATAGTTAAAAGTTAACTATGAACATAACAAATGTACGTCATTCATTGACCTGCATAATTACTCGATTAACGTTTCTTAGTCAGAGCAAGTAAAAGACTCACTTCACTTCTCAAAAGGTTCATATAGGGCAGTTTTTTTTCCCCTTCTTTGACATTTTCGGATATTCAAACTGTTAGTAAAATTCATTCTGCATTCAAGGAAGAGTGGACAGAGACTAATCCA
Organism: Solanum virginianum; assembly: GCA_000787875.1. Taxonomy (NCBI): domain Eukaryota; kingdom Viridiplantae; phylum Streptophyta; class Magnoliopsida; order Solanales; family Solanaceae; genus Solanum; species Solanum virginianum. The sequence goes on along the minus strand of DF362396.1, from coordinate 18,760 downwards.
AGAGTAAGACGATTTTGGGGATCACCAGTGGCATAGAAATAGCGAGATACAATATAAACAGCACCAAGAGATGAACAAATCAAGGGGTGCTTAATTCCTCCAACAATCATCAGCATGAAAAATAATGGCATCATTTCTAATGAATTCTGATGACCTCTCTGCAATCAACACAACAACATAACAAATCCATATCATTTCCTACACCACAAATACCAAACAATAAACTATGTCATCACCTATAACAGGAAACCAATTTTACTTCTTTCTCTAAACAGAAAACAACATACCTGAACACACAGCTTCATTGGCATACATTGTTTGTTAAGATTTCTGCTAAAACCCACAAATAGGGTCGGAATGTCTTGTTTATTATGAACAAATAAAAGTATATTTATACAAGAGTGAGATGGGCTAAAATAGGAAAGAGAATATACAGCTACCATAACCTACAACTACCATATTAGTCTGGTTACCATATA
>DF362397.1:43757-64397 GCA_000787875.1 Solanum virginianum | reverse complement strand
GTTACTTCATACGAAGAGGGAGTTGTCCCATAAGGTGAAGTATGGTCTACCATTGGCAAGTAGATCAACTCTTTACCGATGAGGGAATTTCATCAAAATTCCAAGTAATAGCATGTTTGGTCTTACTTATGTCGGTTGAGGTCACATCCCCAATATATATGTAAACGAGTGCATTATTTGTATTTCATGCATCATGACTTTCATAGCATCTCGTTATATTACATTCTTTGATATTCAACACTTTCGATATTATGTGCCTTGTCATTTAATGTTGATATGCAGGTTTTGGTAAGTTACATGCATCGCATCCCGCATACTTAGTACATCCAAACGTACTAACGTATACACTTGCCTATACGATTATATCATGTAGGGATTGAGGACTTTGACATCCACCGTTCGACATTTAGCTCAGATTTTGGATTTACTTGTAGTGGTGAGTCCTGCCTTTCGAGGAAGCACCACCATCTATCTACCTATGTTATTTACTTCTTTTTATGTATTTAAGGGTGAGCCCGGGGTATGTCTTGGCCCCCGACCCATCTATGTAGAGGCATTGTTGGATATCTTGTAAACCTCTTCACGCTATATGTTATGTGTTACGGTTAAGTCTATGTTATGTATATGGTTATCTTTAAGTACCAATATGTGACTTGCTCTCATGTGGATGGAAAGATCCTAAGACTCAAATTGCCCCTATACCGTAAGTCCTATGTACCCGCCCCTTAGTATTTTGTGCTATGTGTTATGAGAGCTCATGTTGACCCTTTCCCCATGACGTCCTATAGCGTGAGTCCTACTTTATCGTCCCTTAGAACTATGTGTTGATTGTTGACTATGCTTCCAAACCGATAATGCGAGTTTTGGTATCTTGAGGCTTGTTTGGGGACTCTCGGGTTCCTATACACCATGTCACATCTAGGCCTTAGGTCCGAGTCGTGAAAAAGATGATATCAGAGCCCTAAGTTTGTAAATGATCCTTGGAGTCCAATATATCGTGTCAAGTAGAGTCCTAATCATTGGTGTGAAGTGCACCATGCCTATGAGTGGGAGGCTATGATGATGTTCTAGGAATTGTCTCACTTCGTGATGTCTTATATCGTGTTGTAAATAGTTGGTTTATCTCTTGACTCTTGATGGTATCCTTACTTTGTTTTAGAAGATGCCTCGTGGTAGACCAGCCCCAGCTAATGAGGGTCAAACACCTCAAGAGCCTCGGGAAGAGCCTATCACTCATGGTGAGTTCCGTACGGCTTTTGCCATGCTTTCCCAAGTGGTGACTACTCAGGCTAGGCAGGCTAACCTTTCTCGGGATTCCTCTCCAGCTTCCAGAGTGAGAGATTTCACCCGGATAAATCCTCCGGAGTTCTTTGGGTCTAAGGCTGACAAGGATGCTCATGAGTTCATCGATGAGCTCTCAAAGGTATTGAATGTCATGAGTGTCACTTCTGAGGATAGGGCTAAGCTAGCTGCTTATCAGTTGAAGGATGTAGCATAAGTGTGGTATACTCAGTGGTCTATGAAGAGGGTTTGTGGGGATGTTGTTAATTAATTGGGAAGAGTTCAAGCTTGCTTTTCTGGATCGTTTCTTCCCACTTGAGCTTAGGAAAGCCAAGATGACCAAGTTTATTAACCTCAGGCAGGGTAAAATGAGTGTGAAGGATTATGCCCTCAAGTTCACTAAGCTCTCCAAGTATGCCCCAACACTTGTGGCTGATCCTCGTGTAAGAATGCACAAGTTCATCTCCAACGTTTCTGACTTGCTTATTCAAGAATGTTGTACGACCATGCTTAATCGGGATATGGACATCTCCAAACTTATGGTTTATGCCGAACAAATTGAAGGGGAGAAACGCAAGGGGAGACGGATGCATGATCCTAAGAGGGCTCATTTTTATGGTGGGTACTCCGACTCTCAGGGTGGTGGTTTTGGCCATTTCCAACAAGGCCAAGGTTCAGGTGCTTGGGTTCTTAATGCTAAGATGCCTCCTCCTAGGGCACCTATTGATGGTGGTCAGGGGAAACATATGTGTACCAAGAGTAGGAAACACCATACAGGTCCTTGTTGGAGAGCATTGGGTGCTTGTTTCGGGGGTAGTGATAAGAATCACAAAGTTGCCGACTATCCCAAGAACCTTCAGAAAGGTCAAGGTTAGGTGGGTTAAGGTGAACAAGGTCAGCCAAGGGTTCCTTAGGGTGTCGCTCTTAGGAACAATAGGTTCTATGCTCTTCATGCGCGTCAGAAAGTTGAAGAGGCTCCGAATATTGTGACTGGTACATTAAAAGTCTTTGATTTTGATACCTATGTTTTGCTTGATCCGGGTGTAAACTTGTCTTTTGTGACTCCTCTGTTGGCTATTAAATTTGGTTTGAGTTCAAAAATTTTGAGTGAGCCTTACTCGGTTTATACTTTCATGGATAAATCTGTTGTTGCATATAGAGTCTATCGTGGTTGCCCTGTTTCGGTATTGCATAAGGTATTCCCGTGGATCTTTTGGAACTGGAAAGGTATGATTTTGATGTGATTCTTGGAATGGAGTGGTTGTATATATCATATGCCTCTGTAGATTGTAGAACCCAGGAGGTCAAGTTTCAACCTCTCGATGAGCCCGTTCTTGAATGGAACGGTAGCGACTTCGCTATGAAATGTCGGTTTATTTTCTACCTCAAGTCTCGGAAGATGATCTCCAAGGGATGCATATATCACATTGTGAGGGTTAAAGATGTGGAGTCCGAATTGCGTACTCTTGAGTCTGTTCCGGTGGTGAATGAGTTGTCGAACGTGTTTCCCGAAGACTTGCCCGGTATTCCTCCTGAAAGGGAAGTAGACTTTGGCTAAATCTTCTTCTGGATACTCAACCTATCGCTATTTCTCCCTATCGTATAGCATCGGCTGAGTTGAAGGAATTGAAGGATCAGTTGAAAGATTTGTTAAAGAAGGGTTTCATCAGGCCAAGAATATCTCCATGGGTGTTTCGGTGTTATTTGTAAGAAAGAAATATGGATCTCTTCATATGTGTATCGATTATAGGCAACTGAATAAGGTGACCATTAAGAATAAGTATCTATTGCCTAGGATCGATGGCTTATTTGACCAACTTCAAGGAAATACTCACTTTTCGAAGATCGACCTCCGTTTTGGGTATCATCAGTTAAAGGTTTGAGAATGTGATATTCCCAAGACGGCTTTTAGAACGAGGTATAGGCACTTTGAGTTTGTTGTGATGTCGTTCGGCCTAACTAATGCTCAGACCGTGTTCATGGATCTCATGATTCGAGTTTTCAAACCTTTTCTTGATAGTTTTGTAGTTGTTTTCATTGATGATATTCTTATCTATTCCCGAAGCGAATGGGAGCATATGGATAATTTGATGTCGGTATTGCAAACCTTAAGAGAGAAGAAGTTGTATGCCAAATTTAGCAAGTGTGAGTTTTGGTTGGGTGAGGTTGCTTTTCTGGGTCATGTGGTGTCCGGTGATGGTGTAAAGATGGATCCAAAGAAGACCGAGGCGGTAAAGAATTGGCCTAGACAGTTGACTCCTTCGAACATTCGAAGCTTTCTTGGGTTAGTGGGCTATTATAGAAGGTTCGTAAAGGGGTTCTCATCTATTGCCTCTCCACTGTCTAAATTGACTCAAAAGAAGGCTAAGTTTGTATGATCGGATGAGTGTGAGAAGAGTTTTCAAACTTTAAAGGACCGACTTACATTGGCTCCAATTTTGACTCTACCAAACGGCATGGACAGGTTCATGGTATATTGTGATGCCTCTCGAATTGGGTTGGGTTTTGTACTTATGCAACACTGTTCACTCAAAGAGACCTTAATTTGAGACAAAAGAGATGGTTGGAACTCCTCAAAGATTACGACATAAGTGTTTTATATCACCCCAGCAAGGCAAATATGGTAGTCGATGCTCTTAGTAGGCTATCCATGGGAAGTGTGGCTCATTTTAAGAAAGGCAAGAGGGAGTTGGCAAGGAATGTCCACCGTTTGGCTAGATTGTGTGTTAGAATGGCCGATTCCAATGATGGTGGTATACATGTCCTAAATGGGACCGAATCCTCAGTGGTTGTTGATATGAAGGCTAAGCAAGATCTAGACTCATCCTTGGTTGAATTGAAGAAATTGGTTGCCGAAAAGAATATTAAAGTTTTCTCCCAAGGGGGATATGGTGTACTTTGGCATCAAGATTGGTTATACATTCCGGACGTGGATGATCTTAGGAAGGTGATCATGAGTGAAGCCCATAGTTCTTACTATTCTATTCACCCGGGGTCCACAATAATGTATCGGGATTTGAAGGAGGTGTATTGGTAGCATGGTATGAAGAGCGACATAGCCAAGTTTGTATCCGAATGCCCAAATTGTCAACAAGTGAAGGTGGACCATCATAGGCCCGGTGGGTTGGCTCAAGACATTGAGATTTCTACTTGGAAGTGGGAAGACATAAATATGGACTTTGTGGTTGGGTTGCCTCGGACTCGGAAGCAATTTGATTTCATTTGGGTTATCGTCGATCGGATAATTAAATCGGCTTATTTCTTACCGATTAAGACTAAATTTCGTGCCAAAAAATATGTGAAGTTGTACATTCGGGAATTAGTAAGGTTGCATGGTATGCCTAGATCTATCATATCGGATCGGGGTACTAAATTTACCTCCAACTTTTGGAAATTGTTTCAAAGGGGACTTGGTACTAAAGTCAAATTGAGTACCGCCTTTCATCCCCAAACCGATAGACAAGCCGAAAGGACAATTCAAACCTTGGAAGATATCTTGAGGGCTTGTGTGTTGGAATTCAAAGGTAATTGGGATGACCATCTTCCACTCATCGAGTTTGCTTATAATAATAGCTTCCATGCTAGCATTGGTATGGCACCATTTGAGGCCTTGTATGGTAGGAGGTGTAGATCCCCGGTAGGATGGTTTGAGTTGGAGGAAATAACTTTGATTGGCCCGGACTTGGTAATGGAGGCTATGGAGAAAGTAAAGTTGATTAGAGAAAGGTTAAAAATGACACAAAGTCGCCAAAAGTCCTATTCATATGCTAGAAAGAGAGACCTTGAATTCCAAGTTGGAAATTGGGCGTTTCTGAAATTCTCACATATGAATGGAGTGATATGTTTTGGCAAAAAGTGGAAGCTAAGTCCCCGGTATGTAGGGCCTTACGAAATTATTGAATCTATGAAGAGAGTGATGCGTTTTGGCAAAAAAGGGAAGCTAAGTCCCCGGTATATAGGGCCTTACAAAGTTACTGAACAAATTGGTAATGTGGCATATAGAGTGGAGTTACCCCCAAATTTGAGCTCTATTCACCCGATTTTCCATGTGTCCATATTGAGAAAGATGGTTGGACATCCTAGCATTATTGTACCTTTGGAGGGCATTGAGGTAGAAGAGAACTTATCTTACGAGGAGGTCCCGGTAGAGATTTTGGATAGACAAGTGAAATGGCTTCGTAATAAGGATGTGGCTTCGGTGAAGGTGCTTTAGAAGAACCAACATGTGGAGAATGCTACATGGGAGGCGGAGTTGGATATGATAAAGCGGTAGCCCCATCTTTTCCAATCTACTCAAGCCTAAGGTATTAGGTCCTTTCCTTCTCTTTAGTCCCAATTCTTTCCTTCTTGAGTCTCATGGTATTGTATGCGTATATGTGCATCAGGTATTAGGTCCTTTCCTTCTCATTAGTCCCAATTCTTTCCTTCTTGATTCTCATGGTATTGCATGCATACATGTGCATTAGAATAGTTTTTATAACGTTTTGAATGAATTTATTTTGACATGAGATTTAATGGCTTTGGAATTTCCAATGATGAATTATGCATAATATCTTATGTTTGAAAGTTGCATGTTCCCACCCAAGCCTTTTGTCAAGACCCAACCCCGTAGGACATGACTAGGGCCCGAATGGGGCCCCCAAACACGATCACAAACCGAATTACAAACGGATGACTTATGTTCACAAAAATTTCAGCAGAGTTTCCTTTGTTTTACTAACTATCCCAAAATAACCTGCATACCAGAAAATACCAACAGAGACCAAACAAAGCCAACAGAATATGATATATATGTACACGGGGCCGACAAAGCCGTTGTGGCGGATAAAATTGCCCATCAAACACATCTTGCAGGTCTAATAAAATAGACTGGGCATAACCCACACGCTTATGTATCCACAGACCTCTAAACAAACTGACAGAATCATAGGACGTGACAAGGCCCCACCATACCCTCGGATAATCGTATATGCAAAATGACGAACAGGTGTATATACAAAAAGTAGGCTCCGGAGTAGAGGAACACTTCAAACAACAGAAGGAGGTCCTGAGCTGATGGATCACAAAACTGCATGTCGGCGTTTACTTCCAAAATACCAAAACATGCTTAACGCACAAGAACGATGGTCGCTCGCCCCTCAATAGCGCCATATACAGCCTAACACCAGAAAGTTACAAATCTCCGAATCCCCGTCACATATCACATCACAAAAATAGCACGAGTGAGCTAGGCGCTACATGTCGCCGTCCCTGTACTTACCCCAAACATAGCATACCACATAAGTGAGCCAGGCGCTACGTATCGTCGTCCCTCTACTACCGTCCAACACAGCATAATGTGCAAGTGAGCCAGGCGCTACGTATCACCATCCTTGTCACACATATCATCATACAAAAGTAGCGTAAGTGAGCCAGGCGCTACGCATCACCATCCCTGTCACACATATCATCATACAGAAGTAGCGTAAGTGAGTCAGGCGCTATGATCGCCGTCCCTGTACTCACAAATCACATACCACAACTAGAAATAGCATGAGCGAGTCGGGCGCTACGTATCGCCATCCCCATACTCACCCAGCATAGCATAGCACCAAACATCACATAATAGACAAGTGAGCCGGGCGCTACGTATCACCGTCCCCATACTCACCGTCAAACACCGCCTAACACCGGAACATATCATAGTGCGCACGATAACCAACCGGCCCGGGAACCGGTGAACGATATCAAAATGGGCACAAGCGGAGTAGTGAGGAATCATATGCATAAAATTATTTTCATAAATCCAAACATAAGTAGAATAATCATATTTGACATCGGAATAACATTTATTACAAATTTATTCAAAAGTTGTCAAAATTGCATAAAATATATCGTGGGACCCACGGCCAATGAAGACCCAAACTGGCCCAACTTACAAAGAACATACTCATCCTAAGTAATACAAACTCCTATGAGATATTTCAAAATGATTTTCGAGGCAATCCGAGCTTCCTATCAAAAGTGACGGACATTTAAAGTTTAAAATCAATAAAGAATAAATTCTTTCAAAATTACTCAAATTTCACATATTCTTGCAACTTACAAATTTCAAAGACATAGGGGTAATATTATGACAAATTAACATAAGAATGCCAAGGAACAAATATGGATCACACACATGCTCAGATTGTGTGAATAGAGTTCTCTCGAGGCTCGCATCATGGCCTATTTTTAACTAAGACATGTCAAAAGGAAAGGTTGTTTTACATACCTCAAACGCCCTCCAATTCATTTCAAATGTAAACCAAATCCAACTTATGCTTCAGAATGTCCAAAGTCTACAAATAATTCATAATAATGTCAAACAATTAGCTAACGACTTTTTGGTCATTGAATTCCAACTTTGCCCTTAATTCTACAAAAATTTGGGCAGCATCTCCCCTTAAAGTAGGCCACCCCGAGGATCCATCTAGGCTCAAATCAATCAACAACAACAATCCAACAACATCAATAATCAATTCAAATGACGATATAACAATAGCTTTCTTTATCCTTATTTAACAATATGCCAAGAATTCGGCCAACATACCAACATATACATATAGATGATTTCCAACCATTCTTTCACACTACAATAATCATATTATGCTAACTAAGCATCAATTCATAGTTCCAAAATAACACAACACTACATAACATGAACTACACCATACAACTTCAACATGTCAATACACAACTCATTTCCAACATTAAATTTTTCATGATTTTCCTTCATTTCAACATACTATAACATATATACAACTTTTATAACACATAAAAAAACATTAAATCTCACCTTACCACTTCAACTCCTTAAATGAGCTAGGGTTGCCAAAGTGAAGAATAAATGTTTTTCTTGCTCCAACAACACCTCCAAGCTACTTAGGGACCTCACAATAGTAGGTTTATATCATAAAAATAATTTTGAAATGGATGGAAATGAATTCCAAATTTTCCAAGACTTAGTTGTATGCTCTATTTGAAGAAGTCTTCAACTTGCTCTAATTTTTCTAAGTGTTAAAAGATATGGAAATGTAGAGATAATCTTGCGTGTGCAAGCGCGCGCGCGCGCGCGCGCGCACACACACACACACACATATATATATATATTTACCTAAGCAAGACTTGCCAAGTGTACCACACTTGGTCCAATTAAAACCCAACACAAGTCAAGTGGGCCCCACCTAATCTTTTAAGACCCAACTTTTAAAATTTCCACTTTGGTCCTAAACTTTTCAATAATATCACTTTGGTCTCAAATTTTCTAATAATATCACTTTAGTTTCAAATTTTCCAATAATATCACTTTGGTCCTAAATTTTCATAATTGTTCCAATACCCGAAATGCGGGTTCTAACACCTTTCAAGCCTTGTTCTTGCACATTCGGGGATGAATATTCCCAAGGGGGAGATGATGTAAGGACTCAAATTTTCAAGCTTATTTATGTTGTTTAAGGCCATCATGGGCCCCCACGTCAAGCCAAGTTCAAAGGATTTTTTATTGGCTAAGTTAGACACAAGTATCAGTAAAAGGTTCAACTTTAAACTAGCATATATTATAGCACATTTAGAACTGGGTGGACCATGATATGTCAAATGAAATCCCTTTGAGTTAGTATCACAACGCACTTGGTTTCACCTCATTCCGAGGTCGGATGAAGGAGTTATGATCAGTTTTGTGAGGCTCTTCCGTGCAGTGTTGTCACACGGACTGTTTGACTACCAGTGTGGCCTTTGATGGGCCGTTTGGGGCAGCTGGGGTTGGAAAAACCATTTTTGGCACTAAGAAAGGTGCTAAGACCAGTGGCATGGGTCGTAAGGCTTACCACTGGTCGTGAGGATGGCCGTGAAGGTGAGTAAGGGAAGCTTCGTGGGCGTGGAGGTAAGGTTGAGGCCAAGGCATGGACCACGACCACCCACACGGGTCGTGGCAGGTGGCACGGGTCATGACCCTTAGCATGGAGCCTAAGCAACTTTTTTCAGTACTAAGTATGGTGCCACGAGTCTCCACACGGGCCGTGAGGCTCCACACGAACCGTGGAGGCCTCCGTGGTCACGACGAGACATCCTTTTCCAATTGATTTTCAACTTCAATTTTTAGACCAAATACCTTATCACGGGCACTCCACATGACCCGTGGGACCTTCCATGGGGCACCACTTTGCCAAATTTTTTATCCGATCACTAATGGCATTTTCGTAAATTTTAATTATTCTAATAATTTTTTTAGACTTCCAATGCTATCTTAACCTTCCTAAAAGACCTAAACAAAATTCCTAAGGATAAAACTCATTACTCTTACCTCAATTACACCCTCAATTCTATCAAGAGCCTCCCCAAGACCCCAATCCTAATTTCAAGGAAACTCAAGGACAAATTTAGATTTCAAGACCCACTTCCAAGCTTCCATTCTTTTCCAACTCAATTTCAAGGAACTTAAAGTCTAAGGTATGTGGGTTGATCCTTGACTTCTTTCCAATCAAGGAGACCCAAAATTACTTTTAAGCAATCTCATCTATTTCTAGTTTACTTTAAATCGGGGTTTTGAAGATTATGAATCCTAAAATTCTAACTATGCATGGGTAGTGTTTGTTTGATGATTTTAATGTGATTTAAACTATTACATGAAGATTTTCTTTGAGGTTTATGGAATTTCAAGTATGAATGTCCCCTTTAAGACTTCCAAATGCATGGGTGAATACAATAAGAATTTAAATGTGGATTTAATTATGTTTTCGATTGAATTTCATATTATATTGTTGTTTGATTGAATCCTAATTACCCATGCCATCCTTTCATTGTCCATAGCATAGGCATTCATGTACATGGATTATTTTAAAAAATTATGTTATGGGTTAATCTCAATTATGTTCTATGATATGAGTTTTGATAAAATGTTGGTTATGGCAATATTGTGATCACATATATTTCTTTGATTTTGGCTCTTGAGCATTTTGGGTGCTTGCACCATTTGTATATGAATGAGCTATTCCTATGCATAAGTATAAAGACTATGAAATTATGTTTTGGCCTTTAATCCTAAGAATACATTGAGATGGTTTCGGGAAAGATTTACGTAATTCGAACGTGTATATATATATGGATACGTATATTTATTCTTGTGGGATGACGTTAGCACCAGTGGATTGGGGGCATTAGGGCTATCCACAAGGGCCCTCTTTTTTTCCTTGAACTATATGCCTAATATAGGTTTTCGATCTGAATAGGGAGTTGTCCCATAAGAAAAAGGAATGATTTGAATTGTGATTTGTGAAAAACCTATCCGAAGAGGGAGGTGTCCCGTAAGGAAGGTTACTTCATAAGAAGAGGGGGTTGTCCCATAAGGTGAAGTATGGTCTACCTTTGGCAAGTAGATCACCTCTTTACCGATGAGGGGATTTCATCGGGATTTCAAGTAATAGCCCGTTTGGTCTTACTTATATCGGTTGAGATCACATCCCCAATATATATATGTAAACGAGTGCATCATTTACATTTCATGCGTCATGACTTTCATTGATATGCAGGTTTTGGTAAGTTACACGCATTGCACCCCGCTTACTCAGTATATTCAAATGTACTAACGTATACTCTTGCCTACATGATTTTACCATATAGGAACCGAGGACTTTGACCATCCACCGTTCGACGTTTAACTCGAATTCCGAATTTACTTGAAGTAGTGAGTCTAGTCTTTCAAGGACGCACCACCATCTATCTACCTACGTTATTTACTTCTCCTTATGTATTTGAGGGTGAGCCAGGGGTATGTCTTAGCCCCCGACCCATCTATGTAGAGGCATTATTGGATATCTTGTAAACCTCTTCACGCTATATGTTATGTGTTACGATTAAGTCTATGTTATGTATATGGTTATCTTTAAGTACTGATATGTGACTTGCTCTAATGTTGATGGAAAGATCCTAAGACTCGAATTGCCCCCATAGCGTAAGTCCTACGTACCCGCCCCTTAGTATTTTGTGCTATATATTATGAGAGCTCATGTTGACCCTTTCCCCATGACGCCCCATAGCGTTAGTCCTACTTTACCATCCTTTAGAACTATATGTTGATTGTTGACTATGCTTCCGAATCGATGATGCGAGTTTTGGTATCTTGAGACTTGTTTGGGGACTCTCGAGTTCCCATATGCCATGTCACATCTAGGCCCTAGGTTCAGGTCGTGACAAATTCTTAGTTGTTTAAACAATTAACTGTTGTTTATACTAAACAATCCTATGTAAACAACTTGTATTTATGTAAGCAATCACCAATTGCTTACCTACTAGAAAACGATCATATTCACATGCAAATATCAGTAGTAAAAATAATTTAGATGGAGAATTGATTCGGTCACAAATATGACACATTAATCTAGCTATAACTAAAAATTCAAGAAGCTACACTTGTGCTTGTTCCTTCATTTTGTCTCACAAGATAAGGACATATAGTTCTTTTGTGGCCGAACCTTTTACATATTGAGTATTTATTTTTTCTCGTTTTTGAACTCCGTTCCAAGATTAAAGGCGCCCTTTTTATCTTCTTTCTTCTTGGTTTGATCACCACATATGGACAAGGTATTTTACTATCTAAAAGCTCTGGAAGAAGCTCCCAAAATTCTTCAGATGGCACTGGATGAATTGACTTTTCATATGCTCGTTTATATGTCCTTGCTGCATAATATGGAGAAATAAAGTCATAAATTTTTATTCCATAATCATCCCCAAACTGAGTTCTTATTGCTTCAATAGCATATGGACAAGGTATTTTGTCCAAATTAAACTCTTTACACGAACATGTTCTATTGCCTAGATCAACCATTGCCATTGCACCATGACCAACAATACTGAAAGTGTAAATATTTATTTGATGGGCCAAAAGCGTATTGCTGATTGTCATATTTTCCATTATTATTTTTCAGCTGAAGGAACACAAATGGTTGTTGAGTTGTCCATCTCCATACGCCTCTCATGAAATTTTTGAGCAAATGTTTTATTTATGAAATTAAATAGAGCAGTAATAGAAAGCTCTCTTTCCTCCAAAAATATTGAGTTAACCAACTCCGCAATATTAGTTGTCATCACATCATATTTGTAACATGAAACAAATATATATATATATATGTTAGCTAAGAATCATAACTATAAACAAATAGAGTGTGTTTAAATAAGTTTTGGTTCTTTAGTATAAACAAATAGTATTTATTTAAACAATTACAAGTTGTTTATGTGTATCTGTTGCCAGGAAAATGTGCTCTACTCCATTTGTCAAAACCAACATATCAAGATATTCAGCTACACACATATTTAAATCCTTGATTTGTTGAAAATGATCATTAAACTCATCTATTCGATGTGATTTTGTTGCATCATAAAAATGACGAAACCAATCTCCACAGTGAAAATTTTTACGAATGCTTTCACCAAAGTGTCTCATGCAAACTCCATATTGTGTAAACAAATCCATCAATCCAAGCTCCATAGGACACAAAAAAATAAAGGAACTTTCTAGAATCATCAACCTTCAAATTTGTCTTGCTTCCTTCATTTACTACATGAATCATATAACGATATTTATTTATAACTTCATATCCATGTTCTAATTTCATTTTCAAAGGACTTTGCAATTCGACTACCCATCAAGCACTTTCAGTAGCTGATTTGATATCCTAATTCTACACGAATTTTTTTCTTGATATCTTTTGTAGATAGGCCTTTTCCTTCAACAACTGCATTTTAAATGTATTTAGCAATGACATCAGCTTATGCATATCTATGATGACTTGTCAAATGTTGTACTCCACATGTGTGCATATTGTTATACTTAGTTATAAAAAATCTATCGACACCCTTAAACTTCACAGCTCGCAGTCGCCATTTGCAATTCTTATCTGGACATTTGATGTTGTAGAATTTCTTTGTGTTTTTGAGTATACTCAAAATAAAAATTATTCTGCACAGCAACAAACTTCAATGGAACTGTCAATTATTGTTTCTTTCTGAAAGTTAAACCCTTAAAGAATCCCATCTCGTCTTCATAACTATGGCAGCTTTGTGTTCAGCCTTCATCCCTTAGAGAGGATTTGCACTTTTATCTTGTGCCCCTTCAATTCCTATGGTATTATAACTAAACTCAGGTAATTGTATATTTATTGCATCCATAACTACTTCTTCTACTTCTGTTACATTTATGATATTATGATCAAATTGGGGCACATCTGAAGTAGCTTCTCCTGCTGGTTTATAATCAAATTCAAAAAACTGAACAACTTCATCTCGCTCAACTGTATTGTTGGCAACTTTTGAAAATACTCCAATCATTTCATCAGATTCAGGAAGTTCTAAAGGCTTAATTTCTGTTAGGACCCGTATGTCTTTAACTGGATGCTTACGTAACTCATAAGGTTAATGTGACATTCGAGGAAAAATGTCCTAAGGGGGGAGGATGTTACGACCCGTGTATCCTTAACTGGATCCCCATATGTCCTTAATTGGCTTAATTAGGAAAAGTTTGGGGACCAAAGTGGAATATTGCTAAGTTGAGTCTTAAAGAAGTAATAGGTGATGCCCCACTTAGGGTGTGGTATATTTCAATTGGAACAAGTGTAGGGGGTGGGGCCAAGTTTTGATCTATATATGTATGTGATCATCCCTTATCTTGTTAACAATTATACTTAGAAAAAATAACACAAGAACGAGACCCAAAAAAAAAAAAACTGCTCTCGGGTTAGCATAGGGGAGAATCAAAATTCGCTTTCTTCGATTCCAAAATTATTTTGATGTTACAAACCTTATATATTGAGTCCCCTTAGTAGCTTGGAAGTGTTATTCAAGCAAGAAAACACTTCTTTCATCAACTTCGGCAAACATAGCTCAAGTGAAGGGTTGAAGTGCTAAGGTAAGCATTTAATCTTACTTTATGTGTTATTTAGGTTCTATGTATGTTGTAGTATGTTGAAATGAAGGAACTTATTAAGTGGAAGAGAGCCGGAAAGAAGGTGATGGGTGATTGCTTGGTTAATCCATTTTCAGTGTCTGGATCAAATTAATTAGCTCTTGCCCACTTTCTATAACTTTGAAGAAAGATGTATTTTAAACTACTGTGATACATAGAGGTACCTTAGAAACCCGTTGCATTTACCTTGTTGGATCAACCATAAATATTTAGAATTATTGCTTTAAACACACTAAAATGGCTAGTACTTGTCATAACCTTTCTTGAACATGATCTGTTCTATATGCTTATAGTGACTGTTAGTTCTGTTATCTCATTTAAATGTTGCATTTTCAAGCTTGTGTTGTACTACTTTATTATATGTCAACAATATGCTCCGTACTTTTAATGAATTACATTCAAAGGACTGATCAAATTACTTAACCTGGGTTCACGTGACTTTAGTGGACTTCACGAACAGAAGAGTAAAATTCTAGTTTTACAACAAGTTGCAAGTTTTAGAATCAGTCACTCATATCTTCTTGAACTGTTTTCTCAGTGAAGTTTTGGGATTTAGAACGACATATACTGAGATTATGAATATGTATTTGAAAGAAAATCATGAATGTTGAGGATAATTCTGCAAAATAATTACATCACTCTGGAATGTGGAATCAATCAAGAACTATTTGATCTCCAGATTATATTCAATTGTTACTCTACATGCTAAATTGCAGTACTTCAGTGTTTTCTTTCTTATGCTGTAGCTTTAACACATTGCATTGCTTGAGAAACTTATTTTTGAAAATTAGAACTAGAAAAAGTAACATAGACTGGATAAAATTATGAGCAACTCACCATTCTGAGTTGAGGGTCTTCTATAGTGAAAGGAATGGATTGAAATCATTTTTATGCATATATGTAGCATATTGGCCAAATTGAGTTTATGTATGTAGTATAATGTTATGTTATGTTGGAAGCATACATTTGATGGTTATTTAATATAATATGGTCATTGGAAGGTGAAGAAATGCTTGGACATCATTTAAACGTTTATATAGGTATGTTGTCCAATTGTTTGTTAGAGAGCTAAAATGACAATATTTAGTGTATTTGTTGGTGTAATGGCATTTGAAATGCTTGTTGATGTCGTTGGGCCGTTGTTGTTGTTGTTGATTAATTTGAGCCGAGCTGATTCTTGGGGCAGCCTATGTTTTAAGGGAAGTACTGCCGAAATTTTTGTAAAATTGGTGGCAAATTTGGAATTTAAGGCCCAAAAAGGCCTTTAGCTAATCGTTTGGCGTTATTGTGATTTGTTTGTAGACGTTGGACATCCAGAAGTACAAGTTGGATCAATTTGCATTGGGATTAGTTTGGAGAAAGGATTGAGCTATGTAAAGCATTTTGTTCCTTGGCATGACTTAGTTAAATATAGATAATGATATAAATCGTGAAAGATCCCCTTTCCTCGCAATTCAGGCTTAAGTATGACTTATGTTTGTTCCTTGGCATTTTTATGAAAATTAGTTATGTTCTTGACTCCTGTGTATTTAAAGTTCATAAGTTGTAAAAACATGTAAAGTTTGACAAGTTTGAAGGAATATATTTTCTAATAGTTGAAAAGCGTAAACGCCAGCAACTTTTGATAAAAAGCCCGAATTGCTTTAAAAACCATTTTGAAACGCCTTGTAGGAGTTTGCATGATCTAGGTTAAGTATGTTCCTCCTAAGTCAGGCTAGTTTGGGTTTCCATCGGCCGTGTGATCCGCGACACCTTTTTATACAAATCTTGATAATTTTGAAAGAATTTGGAATAAATAATATTTTGTTTACGAATATGAATATTTTTGGATTTGTGATAATGATTTTTTGATGCATATGATTCCTCATTATTCCGCTCGTGCCTATTATGATATCATTCACCGATTCCTGGGCCGGTTATTATCGTGCGCACTATGATATATATGTATATTTCGGTGTTATGCCATGTTCGATGGATCGGCTTCGCCCAAGGGCCGGGCTCCGCTTAGACTGGTGTTGTGTCGTGATTGGGCTTTTGATATGTTTGGTGTTGTGTTATGATATATGACGGGGATTCAGAGATTTGAATCTTTTTGGTGTTATGTCGTGATATGTGACGAGGATACGGGGATACAGAAATTTGAAACTTTCTGGTGATATGTCGTGTTAGGGCGCCATTGACATGTGGGCGTCCCTATTCCCTTTGTCCTATGCATGATTTGTATTTCGGAAAGCAAATGCTTTGTGATTTTGGATGTGTCGTGTTAGGGCGCCATTGACAAGTGGGTGTCCCTATTCCCTTTGTCCTATGCATGATTTGTAGTTCGAAAAGCAAATGTTTTGTGATTTTGGATGTACACCCTATGTTTCGAAAAGTAAGTACTTTGATTTCGGTTGTGCATCGACTCACTATGATTTTGCTGCAGCTGTTACCTTGATTTATATTTGGTATCTTCTGCTTACATACTCGGTACATATTTCGTACTGACCCCCTTGGTATATACGCTTCCTGTTATTTTGCATATATGATTACTCGAGGGTATGGTGTGGCCCTGTCCCATCTGGAACCCTATCTCATTTGTAAAGTTAAAGTGAAAAGGTATGTTTTAATCTTGTTTTATGGGTTATAAAGATTGTATGTATGTTGTGGTATGATTCTGTCAGTTTGTTAGAGGTCTGTGGATACATACACATGTGGGTTGTGCCCAGTTTGTCTGATTAGACTTGCTTAATGTGTTTGGTACGTTTGATAGGCGGTTTTCCCTGCCATATCGGCCTTGTCGGCCCATTTTTGTACACATGGTATGTTGTTGATTTCGTTTTGGTCTCTGTTGGCACGTTTTGATACGCAGGTCTATTTTGGATTGTCCGTAAAACCAAAGGAACTCTGCCGAAGTTTTTTGTGAAAATAAGATATGTATTTATAGTCTGGCATTGTATTTGCGTTTGGGTGTCCAAATCGGGCACGAGTCACGGCCCACGGGGTTGGGTCGTGACAATTTCAATCACATTTACTCTAAGAATAGGCAGAAAATCAGGTTTATCAAAATCAGATAAATAAATATACAAATCATCATCATTCTTCATTTCAGAATAAGGAGCTTTTTAAGATGCAACAATATTGAGCATATAAGTTACTGAAAGATTCTTCAGCTCACAATTTAACTTACACCTAACAATGATGATATTAACAAACTCATCATATGTAATATCTTTCCTAGCTCGTACCGATATTGTACGACCACCCTTCGACTTCCAACTACAACTTTTATCGGTCTCTATCCATTCACCATGTAAATCGACCCCTAATAGTATTTGATCCTCCATTAATTATCACAATACCTGCAAGTATTAAAAAAATATATATATATTAAAAATATTAACAATATTATAATTAGTATATATAATTTTTTAATATAAACAACAAGTGGATGTTTAAACAAAATATGATTGTTTACATAAATATATCAGTACAGTGCAAATTATTAATATAAACATCATGTGATTGTTTAAACAAAGTATGATTGTTAACATGGAATATGTTTGTATGGTGCAAATCCTTAATATACATATGTGAATATATGTAAACACCACATATTTGTTTAAATAACACACCGTTGTTTAAACACTAAATTCTTAATATACATATGTGAATATATGTAAACACCACATATTTGTTTAAATAACACACCGTTGTTTAAACACTAAATTCTTAATATACATATGTGAATATATGTAAACACCATACAGTTGTTTAAACAACTTACTGTTGTTTAAACACCAAATCCTTAATATACATATGTGAATATATGTAAACACCATACAGTTGTTTAAACAACTTACTGTTGTTTAAACACCAAATCCTTAATATACATATGTGAATATATGTAAACACTATACAGTTGTTTAAACAGCTTACCGTTGTTTAAACACCAAATCCTTAATATACATATGTAAACACCATACAATTGTTTAAACAACATACCGTTGTTTAAACACCAAACCCTTAATATACATATGTCAATATATGTAAACGTCATACAGTTGTTTAAACAACATGTAAATGTTTAGTGTTTGTATAAACATTTCACGCTTACTAAAAAAAACTACAAGTTGTTTATTAAAAAACTTACACGTTGTTTAGCAAAAATTTAGAAGAATCAGTTGTTTACATAAATTGTTTTTCATAATATTACCTAAGATCACAGAAATATACTTTCCTATTTATTCTTCTTAAGGTAATGCTCAAATAAAGAATAAATACATATTAACAAAATGATTCAACAATAAAAAAAATACCATGAATAAACCTTAGTTTGAGAAGATCAAGTTATTTGAAAGAATATAATGTGTTAAGATCAATACTTAAAAAAAAAGAAAGAAAGAAGAAGAGGAAGAAGAAGATACCTGGTCAGATGACTAACTCCATTTTTTGCTTTTCCTTTATCTTTATATATTAGGTCTTTATGCAAATACCCAAACTTTAGAGTATATAAAAATTTAATTATTAAATAAATATAATTTCTATTAAAAGAGAAATTCAGTTTACTATATTGTTTAGACTTATGTCCCCTTTTCTTTATTCAAACTCTCAAATGTCCTTTTTAATTCACTTCCCCGAATAACTAACTACCTAATAAGCCAAATAAGCCATAAATGAAAAATTAACTTATATATTATTATTTATTATTATTATATTTATATTTTCTTTATATTAATTTATATAAAATATATACACATAGACACAAATGTCAAATGCCTAAATTTATCAAAATACAACTGAAAAATCTTCGAGGTTAAGGAAGAAAGACATGATCAAAATTGAGATGGATATCGGTACTCACGGTGGCGAAGGGAGGTATTTTCCTTTTCCGATTGCAACTTGTACTTGTTTTTTCGTTCTTGTCAATAATTTCACACTTATCGGCTAGGCTTGTAGCTCGGGGATTGCCTACTGCGGTTTAGCTCTCATGTGTAATTAGCAATCTATTATACTGGTGTTGGGTTTAGCTTGTGCTACCCTAAGACCTTGGTCTAGTGGTAAGAGAGAATTTTTATTTAGTGGTTGGAGGCATGTCACAGGTTTTTGGACCCTGTTATAAAGTTAGAGTGTGGGCTCATAATTTGCCTAGTTTCTAACTCTGCAACAACATACTTACTCCTTGTTTAGATGTTTGCCCATTGTATTGTATTGTTAGTTTAGATATGATATTTGTTTTGATTGTTACTTAAATTTTATTGTATGGTATAAATTTGTAAAAATTAACACTTTGTTTGGATGGTTGTTATGTATTGGTTCATAATATATTGTATTGTGTTGTACTGCATTGTATTGTATTGTATTGTATTGTTCCAATGACTACAATGTTTGGATAGTTTGTATTGTTTTTCGTCGTTACATAATGCCATACATCAATAATTTAAATCATAAACTTACAAGAAATTGAAGGGTATGTGGTGGATTCCATGAAAAGACAGGGTAAATGATAAAGTAGAATTATTAAATAAATAAATAAAGTAAAAAATAATAAGAAGATATTAAAGTAACGATGCAACCACACCAAATCGGTCGTTACATAAAATAGGTGTTTTCATTGTTACCTAATGATGGAGCTAAATGATATGATACGAGACTATCAATCAAAACAAACATTGTACTTAAACTAACAATACAATACAACAGGTAACAACCATCCAAACAAGGGGTAATTGTAATTACAATATTATCCAACACAGAATGTACTTATGAAGGGTAATCAAAGTTTCAAGTCGCAGGTGTCTGCTTTTCTAATAGTATAGATTAAAATGGCGGAACTATTAGTATCTTATGAAATAACCAATCAATACCCTAGTGTAAAGTGGCTAACTTAACTTTATTAGACTAGTAAATTTGATGGGCAATTAAAAATATATTAATATACCTGAAATATTTAACATTGTCCCAAAATTTTCTAGAAATTCTAATGATTTAAGCAATCAAGTTCTGTGATATTTGTGTTATCTTCATTTTTGTTTTATTTGTAGCACCTTTAGATTTTACAACTCAAATGGAAAATGCAGATGGAGCTGAGTGGAAGGAAGAGATTTATCAAAAGGTATTGTTTGCAATGGTATTTTTATTTGCGCAAGATTTTTTTGAGAATGGTAACTTCTTTTCTATTGTATAATTATCCACAGGTATACTACATTACAGTAGTCCCCCCAGCAAAAACTATTACAAGGTAGAATATACACTATCAGTGCTTTTTGTCACAGATAGTCTAAAACATCTAATAGGTCCTCTGCCTGTCCTAGTATGTCTTGTTTGCACCAAAAGTAATAAAGGCCCAAGCAGTTCATTTTAAGGGTCTGGATATTGCTCTTCTTGTTCTCAAAACATCTTTG
>DF362397.1:26427-43179 GCA_000787875.1 Solanum virginianum | reverse complement strand
GATAGCCTTTGGAAGTCGGCTGAGGGCATAAAATTCAGGGAACAATAACTTTAGATGTCTCTGATTTATCCATTTATCCTCCCAAAAAAGGACTTTCCTTCCATTGCCCACTGTGAAGCTGATTCTAGAGAAAAGGATTGGCCACAGATTTCTTACAGTTCTCCATATACCACATCCATAAGGAGTAACCAACTTTGTCATCCAATTGTTCTCCATTTCATACTTGGCATAGATCACATCTTTCCATAACATTGTTTCTTCTGACAAATATTTCCATAGCCATTTGAGCAGCAGACTTTTGTTTTGTTTTCTCATATCCCTGACCCCCATACCCCCTGCTTTTCTACTTTTCAGAACCTCCTTCCAGTTAATCAGATGGAATTTCTTTTTGTCTTCTGTGCCTTGCCAAAGGAAGTTCCTCCTCAGTGTATCAATTCTCTGAATGACATTATCAGGTGCATGAATACTGACATCATGTAGGTTGGGATTGCATCAAGAACACTGTTAATCAATGTTAACCTGCCTCCTCTAGATAGATATTGGCTTTTCCGGTTGGTAAGTTTCTTCTCACATTTCTCTACCACCACATTCCAAATCCCTTTAGACTTACTTTTTGCCCCCAAAGGCATGCCTAGGTGAGTTGTAGGTAGTACACCAATCTTACCACCCAATGTCCCAGCCAAAATACCCATATCCCTTACTTCATTGACTGGATAGATAAAGCTCTTGTTCCAGTTAATGTGTAAACCAGAGACTGCCTAAAAAATATTGAAAATAACTCTTAAGTATAACATCTGTACCCTGGATGCCTCACAGAGAATAAGAGTGTCATCTGCATACTTTAGATGAGTGATTTCCAGATCATTTGCATTGGAGTTGTTCACCTTGAAACCCCTCATCCATCCCTTGGTCCTAGCTGTCTGCATGAGATTATTAAAACCCTCCATGGCCAGGATGAAGAGAAAGGGGGATAAAGGGTCCCTCTGCCTTAGACCCTTTTGAGATGAGAAGAAGCCACAAGGATTTCTGTTAATCAGGGCTGAGAATCTGACTGTGCTAATACAAAATTTCACCCATTTGATCCATTTTGCCCCAACACCCATCTTCTGAAGCATGAGTAGTAAAAATTCCCAGTTTAGATGATCAGAAGCCTTCTGGATGTCAAGCTTACATAAGAGACCTGGGATCTTGCTTCTCTGTCTGGACTCCCCACATTCATTAGCAATCACCACTGCATCCATTATCTGTCTGCCTTTGATAAATGTCATTTGTTGTCTATCAACAAGCCTGTGTATCACCCTCTTCATCCTCTCTGCCAACATCTTAGTTTGATAAATGCCATTTGTTGTCTATCAACAAGCCTGTGTATCACCCTCTTCATCCTCTCTGCCAACATCTTAGCAATGATCTTGTACACCCCACCTATTAGGCTGATGGGTCTGAAGTCTGACAATTCCATAGCACCTGCTTTCTTGGGAATCAAAGCTATAGTGGCATTTATGCTTCTCTCAAAATTCTCTGACTTGTGATAATGTTGTATTGCTTCAATCAAATCAACCTTTATTGTATCCCAACAATGCTTGTAAAAGGCCATAGTAAAGCCATCTGGCCCAGGGGCCTTGTCTTCAGCACAAGAATTGATGCTATTCAGGATCTCTTGCTGTTCAAAAGGGGCCTGGAGTAAACTGTTGTCTTCTTCCTGGAGCCTGGGACAGTTATTCATCTCCAAACCAGGTCTCCAGCTTTCTGGTTCATCATATAAGTCTTCATAGAAGGATATTATTTCCTTCTGTATCTCCTCCTGATCAGCTATCTCTACTTCCCTCACTTTCAGCTTGGATATTGTGTTCACTCTTCTGTGGGTATTTGCTGTTCTGTGGAAGAAGGCAGTGTTTCTGTCCCCCTGTTTCAGCCATGTTGCCCTGGATCTTGGCCTCCAAGCAATCTCCTCTCTCTTTGCGATGTCTTCAAATTCCATGCTAAGGGGTACCCTGGAGGCTATCTCCTCTGTCCCCAAATTCCTCTGTTCTTGTATCAGTTCAAGGTTTGCTAACTGACATATAACAAGTTGTTTTTGAGTTGCCAGGTTCCTTTGTGCAGATTTGCTCCACTCTTTGATTTTATCCTTAAGTGCCTTCAATTTAGCCATTAACACAAAACTTGGTTTCCCCTTGAAGAAAAATGAGTTCCACCAATCTCTGATTCTTCCTGGAAAGCCTTCAGTATCCAACCACCAGTTTTCAAATTTGAAGTAAGACTTTGTTTACCCCCAGTCACCACATTGTAGCATGATCAGAACTTACTCTGTGAAGAATGCTTTGCCTTATGTTTCTGAAATTTGCCTCTCATTCTTCAGAAAATAAGAATCTGTCCAGCCTTGATGCAATTGTGTGGTTGTCTCCCTTTTTCCATGTATATTTCCCCCCATACAGATCTGGGTCCACCAGCTCCATGTCTACTATGAATTCTGAAAAATCTGACATGTTTTTATTGATTCTACAACAGTTTTTCTTTTCTGGAGGGAATCTTACTGTGTTGAAATCCCCACAAAGCACCCAAGGCCCTGAGAACAACCCTTTTGCTGCCCCCATTTCCCACCATGCCTCAACTCTCTCGATCCTGCTGATTGGAGCATAGACACCCGTGAGGTTCCATCTTAGATCCTGAGAGATTCCAGTGAAACAACAAGAGATAGAGTATTCTCCAATCGAACTGATTTCACCTTCCCACACCCTTTTGTCCCCACATTATAACAACCCCACCCCTAGTACCACTAGATTCCAGTTGCGCAAAATTCACCCATTTACTACCCCAAACTTCCTTGATCATTTTTGATATTTCCCCCTCCACTTTCATCTCTTGGAATCATACCACATCAGCCCCCAGTTCTGCATCATATTTTTGATTACCAACCTCTTTCTACTGCTATTCATCCCCCTAATATTCCATGAAATTATTTTTGATTTTTTTAATGGGAAATAGAAAATCAAACCTGTTAATAGGCAATTTGTTAGAAATCAGTGTATATTCTCAATCGAGAACTACTACTACAACTACACCGAAATCCCAAGAAGTGGAGGTCTACTATGTGAATTCTCCGAAATCCACTCCAAATTAAGAACTTAATTTGAGGATGTGGTGCTTAATCCATGAGACTGGACTCATTGGCTCCACCTAGGTTTCTGCTGGAAATTGCATATTTAGGGGGATAGCATCTACCATGTTCTCCATGCACTCCGGACTTGGATGTGGAATTAGAGCCAACTCTGATTCCTCTGAATGTGTTCCTTCCGGAGTTGTAATTACTGACCTCGCTGGTCTTCTCCTTCAGATTTTCGATTTGTTGTGGTATTGTCCCCCGCCCTCCCCCCCCCCTCCGACTCTACACTCTTTTTTATTTCTTTGTTGGGCCCGCTGTTTGCTAAGTTTGCTTGGATCTCAATGTTAATTAAATCCATCCTTTGGGCCTCTTCAACTTGTGCAGTAGATTTAAAGAGGCTTTTCTCATAAATTGGGCCTCTTCTTTTGAGCTGGCCCAAACTTGACTCCAGTGGCCCTTTTCCTCTCTGGTCAACCACACGCGCTACCACGCGTGACCTCAGATTTAAAATTCCCCCTTCCTTCGAGGTACCCACATGCTGAACTGTAAAAGCTGCTGATCTCTCATTAGGGACAGCAGATAAAAGTCATTTGTCCAGAGGTCTCACATTGATCGACAACCTCTCTCCTATTTTCCGATGGTCGGACGGTGACCGGAATCTCACATCAGATCGGGATTTTGTAAGAGAAGCCTTCGCTGTAGAGCTCCAAGACTCTTGGTACCTTTGTTCCGTCACCCTTGACTTTTATGCGAGCCCAGTGTAGATGATTCTTCAGATTAGTTTCTTCCTCCATCTCTATATAGCCACCACACTGATTCCTGATTTCTTCAAACACTTTTTGGGACCAAAGGATTAACAGAAGTCCCATAGCTCTTATCCAGACCCAGTTCCTTTCCAACCCCTCTAGCCAACAACCAGTAGTGGGTGACCACCATTCCAGAAAGACTTCCTTCTTTCTCCATGACCAGTTACCCGTCATGACATGTTCCGCCGCTGACTTTTTAGGAAGTTCGAACAGGAATAGATTGTCGTTCATCGCGAAGACATTTATCCCTGCTGTAGCTTTCCAAGTATTACAAGCCCATCTTCTTACATCGTTTAAAGTCGGATTCTCTCCCCATAAATTCTGGAACCTTCCCACCGAACATCTGTTTAGTAGCTCTGACTTTCGCACCATTGTGGTCTGCACTGCCCTTTCTTCCTTGGTGTCTACGGTCCATCTGCTGCTTCGTACAGCCTCTTTGTACGACATATGAGTATTCTCCTTGACTCGTAGATTCGCTGTCCGGTTGGACGGTTCATGAACAAATTTGGCTATTTTATGAGCAATGTTACTCCATCCTACTTTGTCTGAGAACTCCGGAATGATGATTATTGATCTCTTTTCCCCCTGTATTGCGATGAAGCTGACATATCTTCCATTTTGCGTTGAATTTCAGGGTCCCGTAGAATTCCTCGAAATGGTCTCTCAAGTTCCATCTTTGAATGACATTCCCCTTAATTTTTGAGGCTTCAATAAATACTGAGACCACCTATTTCAGGACTTTAATGCTGATCTTCACCTTTCTCATTAAATATCTACTGTATTCTATCCATTCGAACCAAGGTTCCTCACCTGCTAGTCTGGTGATCTTGTAAGATTTGTACCCCGCGTTGAAATAAATGCTATCGTTGTCGTGTTCCGGAGCCAGAACTCCGGCCATGGCTGCCGGAGCCATGGTTGAGTTGATTGTATTTCAAATTCTTGATGGAAAAATCAGATCTCGAATAATGTGCCTGGGAGCATATTTCGTGTAGTTTGTGTAGACAGAGGTTTTGCTTTTTGCTAGGATTTGAACTGCGCAAGATTTTGAAATCAAGGAAATAACATATGTGGATTTTGTTGAACTAGCTGGTCATAACAGTATAAGAAATAGCTGAATCTTTTGAAATATTTCCTATGACAAAATAGACTAACGCAGGAGGTTTACCATACCGAGTGTTCAGCTAAATTCATGTTCCTATCCTTCCCCACAAGGTGCTTTATGTATTTGATTTTTTTAATGGGAAATAGAAAATCAAACCTGTTAATAGGCAATTTGTTAGAAATCAGTGTATATTCTCAATCGAGAACTACTACTACAACTACACCGAAATCCCAAGAAGTGGAGGTCTACTATGTGAATTCTCACTATTGATAGCCCGTTGTTTAAGCATGTGTTGGTCTAATATTGTCAACATCAAGAAATTAGTTTCAAGCACCAACATAATTGAGAAGTGAAGAATTGTCTGATAAATTGATTGATTATAGAAAATTAGTTGTTGAATGTTGTGATCGTACTATCTATATGCATGTAGGTTCGTGTCAAAGTCTTCATGGCATGTCACCATTTTGCTTTAATTCCCAGCAACTAAAATCTGTAATTGATAGTTTGAAGGATAGATTTATTCGTGCAAGAAGTATATAACATGAATATATAGCTATTAGAAAATGTTCTTTGTGTTAACAAATCACTCTTGGGTAACTGATTGTGGAGATTTGGGATGGAGGGAGAAACTTTATGGTGAGGGGTGATAGCGTATAAATATGGAGAGATGATAGGGTGATGGAGAACAAATGTGATCATGATGCCCCTCGGTTGTGGTGTGTGGACTGTGGAGGAATATCATGAATATGAAGGGGTGGAATGCCTTTATGATAAGATAGGTTTTAAAGTTGGGTAAGAGAATAGGATTATCTTTTGGGAGCAAAATTAGGGTGGAGGGTTGGTGCTTAACGATGAATTCCCAGTGTTGTATAGAATCTCTTGTATGGTCTCAGTGTGGGATTCCACTGGGTATGTTGTTGTTATTGTTGTTTCTATAGAGTCTCTTGCCAAAGAAAATTGTCTTTTCAGCAAGTTAATGGGTCTCATGGGTCTGGGACCATATGAGATTTAGGTCTAGGAGGACTTTCTGAGATTGGGAGCTGACCGAGTTTCATAGATTGCTGGCTTTACTTCAAAAGCAATGCCTACCAGTCAACGTACCTGATGCTTTGAGTTGGGATTTGGGGAATAAAAATATGTTCTCAGTTAAGCCCTTCTATGAGAAGCTTCTGGTTAGGGCAGTGGATAGTTTTCCATATGTCTTAGTTTGGATACCAAAGGTGCCAAGGAAGGTGTGCTTCTTTGTGCGGTTCGCTATTAGTGGAGTGGTTTTGATGTCGAAGAACCTTAGGAAAATAAAGGTTGTTTGCATAAGCTAGTGTTTCCTTTGTAAGGAGGCGGATGAGGATGTAGATCATGTTTTATGACATTGCAATTTAGCTGGAGGATATCTTTAGATGATTTGGTGTTTCTCAGGTTATGCCAAGAGCCGTCAGGGAGTTGATGTTCAACTGGAGAAGTGGAGCTAGGAGAAGACACATGACTTGGAATGTTGCTCTTCTTGCTTTGATGTGGGTCATTTAGAAAGAGAGGAATAGAAGAAATTTTGAAGGGCTGGAGATGAGCTTTACTCAATTGAGGAGTAGTCTCCGATCCCTTATTTTCTTCTTTTGGAGCACCAATGTAGGTTCTGTTTATATACAGGATTGGGTGTCTTTTGTAGAGAACCATATTTTGTGGGTTCCTCCTCTTTTTGGTATATCACTTGTATACAGCCACGTTGACCTTATTATTGTTATTATCAATAAAACCTTCTACGTGATTAAAAAAGAAGAAGATGCTTTCTGTGAAAAGACATCCGTTCATTTTTATTAGCTGGTATGCTTTTTCTTTTTTCTTTTTAAAATTATTATAAAGAAAATTTTGATGCTTCTGTTTTTGAAACTCCGAGGTTAAGAGGCATGGCCCTTTTATCCTTCTAAACTTACATCCCCAACTTGGTTTACTAACTAGGAATAAGTTGGAATACTTTGACTTCTCCAAGAATAAACATATAACATCAACATGCTCTGTGTACTCCATCCTGTCGTTTTTTACTTGTGAATCCAGCTATATTGTTATTATTTCATTGTTAACCCTCGTCTTACTTTGTTGATGATAATAGTGTAAAGCGAAAAAAAAGATTTTAGAAAAATGATGATTGCCATTAAACCGTATTATATCTCCTAATCTAATTACAAAAAAAGTATATTCTAGTTCCTCTTGGTTGGGCTAGTCTATGATCACACTATGGGAGTTGTTCTCTTGACGTGAGCAAAAATGTGTACGAAAGAAGCTGAAGGAAGCCAAGCTTGTTGTTTCTTTTACCATTCACATGTTAATCAGTTGTAGTCTTCCTCTTCTACTTAGCTTTTAACCTTTTTATGTGGAAGGTTCTTTTGTAAAGATTTTCTAGTTTGTTCTTTACTGCATCTTACAGTTCATTAATTATCACCTATCCACTTGGAAATGCAGTCTTGAGATTTCCACTATTGACTTAATGAAAATTTGTAATGCAGATCAAGTCTATGAAGGAGATGTATTTATTAGATATCAATGATGTCTACCGGTTAATTGCTTCTGAAGTGCAGCAGGTATGTCATCAACATCTTATTCCACTATTATCATTTCTGGAGGCAATTCTACCAGCTGTATGGTGCAGCATGCTGGATTTACTAGATCTTGATATAATTTGAGATGCTTATAGTTTTTAGATGTCATTCTTCTTATGGGGCCATTACTTGCAATCATATATTTCATCTTCTTCTTGTCCTATAACTGTTGTTTTCTAAATGCTTCATCATCTACAACAACATACCTAGTATAATCCCACAAGTTGTGGTTGGGGAAGGTGGTGGGTGTGGCAAACCTTATCCGTACCTTTGTAAGGTAGAGAGACCGTTTTACGAGAAATGCTTCGCTCAAATAAAACAATTCTAAGTAGTTATGAGAAGTAAATACAGTAGTGTAGAAGTCATGATAAAAATAATAGAGAAAAGAATTATAACAAGAACAACTACGATAATTGAAGGAAAGAGAACACCAAGCGATAATAAAGATTAGTAAAAATACTAATGGTGTGAAAAATTAGAGGACGCACAGCTACCTACTAACCCTTCAACCATGATCCCCAACCTCCATATCCTCTTTTCCAGGGTCATGTCCTTGGTAAGTTACAATTATGTTATGTCTGGTCTAATCACCTCTTTACCATACTTCTTCGGCCTACCTGCCTCTCATTGTATCCATCATATCCAACCTCTCAAACCTTCTCATTGGAGCATCAAAACATCTCCTCTTCACATTCCCGAACCACCTCGGCCTTGCTTTCTTCATCTTGTCCACCATTAAGGGTACCCCACCTTGTCCCTAATATTCTCGGTTCTTGATCGACACATCTATCTCAACATCCTCATTTTTGCTATACTCGTATTCTGTACAAGGATGAATGACTTCTGTAATTGATTGCCTTGCACAAATCCTAACTGGTTCTCGGTAATAGACACACTCCTCCTCACCCTCAACTCCACTATCCTCTCCCAAACTTTCAGGGTAGCTTAGCAACTTTGATACCCTTATACTTATTGCAATCCTGAATATCACTTTTTTCCTTGTACAATGGGATCATTGTACTCCGCCTTCATTCTTCGGAAATTTTGTCATCCTAAAAATGATTTTAGACAACCCTCTCGCTTTGGCTAGCCTATACAACTTCATCATAGGTCCAAATTTTGGTTGACTCCCTTGCAAGCTTTAGTCAATTGAGACACAATCATTTGCATATAGCATACAAACTCCTTGATATGCCCAAGGTAATCTTAGAATATTATCTGAGTACTCATGCATAAAGCTCAAAACTCTAAATTTTCATTTCTGCATCTTTGGTTCCTTTTCTATTATCTTCAGAAACAGTGCTTTCATGGTCGGAATATGTTGTAGTGCGGTTAATTCCTTTCCATTTCTGGCATCTGTATCTTTGTCTGTGTTTAAGCATTTTGTATGAATGTGAAGTAGAGGTGGACACCATAAAAGGAGTTATTTTCACATATCTAGGTAAAAACATTGTGATGTAGATGCCATTTTTATTTTGGTTTGTTTTTCTTTTGGGGAAGAATCAAGGCCTCCCTAATTCTTCGGGCAAGGGCTTGATTTATCCAAATTTGAAGAGCACTTTAAGTCAACATTCCGCTGAATTGTGGGGTCCTTGCTAGTTATGTTATTTGTCTCTTTATGCCATTGGTCAAGTTTTTTCCTCCCTTTTTCTTTGCTATGGAAGGTACTTAAAACATGGCTTTTAAAAGTTTGCAAAGGGCTAGAAACAGGACTCTGACTAAACTTAATTTTTTCTCATTTTAAGCATGATTCTCTTCCTCAGTGTCCTCAAAATGAGAAAATTGAAAATCTCAAGGTGTTCACGATAGCATTGGAACGCATTGTGTTTTTCTTGCTGCTTAAGAAGCATGATATTCAACAGACTCACAAGGAGAAACTGGTTTTAGTTGAGAAATACATAAGTTTCTTTCTTAGTTCCCGGAGGCCGCGAGAGCATACCTTTTCTATTCTGCCGGAGCAACTTCCTCAGTCTCCCATACAGCTTCAGCAACCACAATTTCCTGATGGTCAATCTAATCCACCGATGCAACCTGTACATGGTTCCTTGTCAGGAAAATTGACAATTTACAACTCCCAGCAACACAGAATACTCTCAGCAGCTACTGGCTTTTCACAACAGAATCCTGTCAACAGTCCTCAAGACGTAAACATAAGCTCATTAAGTTCACAAAGTGGAACAAACCCAGTGCAGGAAAACCTTTGTTCCCTATGGCAAAATTCTAGCGTCCTGCAACAGTCACTTCTTAAACTGCAAGAGCAGCAAATGTTGCAGGACCAGCAACTAAGAAAGATGTATGAGCAGCAGCAAACTTTTCATAGCCAGCAGTTACTGCAATTTCAGCAACTTATTCATAGAAACCAGTTGATTCAAGAGCAGTTAATGCAACTGCAACAACAGACTGTGCGATTGCCAGCCCACCAGATGTCACAGCTTCATCAGATGACTGATGCTAATGACCTAAATATGAGGCAGCAAATGGGAATGAAAACCAGAGTTTTACAGCAGCAGCAGTCAGTTGGCCAGCGTGATGGATTTCATCATCTGCCAGTGAAGTCAGAAATATCTTCACCTCAAGCCTATGAGGCAGTATATCCTCAGATATCGTCTACATTTTATTCCACTGTTTTCATTTCCTGAGGCAATTCTACCTTTTGTATGGTGAATCATTCTGGATTTACTAGATTCTGATATGATAAAGACTCTTGGCTAACAGTTAACCTAATGTAACTGTTTACTACAATAATCAAGTCCTAATCCTCGCTAGTTATTATATATGTATAATACTAGCCTAGCTCCTCATTGCCCCAGACTGCCCTGTAGGCTCTCTGCTTCACCAGCACGACAACTGTTAAAATCATTTGGCGCTTCTCTCTATGCATGCATACATACTCACATATATATAATGTGTATGTACCACAGTTTGCATTGATGCCGAAAGAACTTTGATCTTTGATATAATAACTGTTAATGAATTTCAGTTTAACTCATCTCTTTTACTACCTTCAAAAATCATAATGTCTCACCTATCGATGCTTTTGGACATCTTCTTAGGACATGTCTATACCATCATAGGTGAGAGCCATCTTAAGCGACAACTCATTGTAATCTCTGTGTACTATTTGCAAGCTTTGTTAGATGTGATAATGTTTCTTTGTCCAATCTTGTATGACCATATATCATTTGTCTATCTTACCATTTGTATTTTTATAATATTTTTCTTGTGGATATGTTAGGTTTTAGAAGTTCAATGTGCGTACTGCAATGTTCATCTCACAATTCTTCAGAAATCGAATATTTGTACAGCTGCGCTAGTCTCACAACTGTTTTATAGTTATTGCCTTTCACTTTGTTAGGATCTCTTACTGTTCCTATAACACTCATCCATTTCAATTATTGTATTTGATTTTTTGTAAGTACATTTCATCAATCATGCCATTTTTCTGAAAAATTATGCATAAATATCTGAGCTGCCTGCATTCACTCACTATAATCTTGTTTAATTCTCACTTCCGATCATTTCTTATGGGGACATTATTTACAATGCATATATTCTTAATGATAAAATCATTTCCCTCTTAAGTGCTTCACTATATTTACTGATGACTTCCTCGCTAGTTTCGTCAATTAACATACTGTCATTTGCAAATAGCATGCAATGTGGCATATTTGGTATTGTTTTTTCTTTTCCCAATTCAATTGATTTGCTCATCCATAATTAGGTAAATAATTCCTGGTTTCAGATTCCTTGGATAAACATTTTGTTATTGCATCATGTTATAACATAACTCAATTTATGAAATCATTTTTATTTAAAATTGAGTATGCAGCGATAACTATTTTAAAAAAATTAAGCATCTTAATTTATCTTTCCAAAACATGGAGTATATCATTGCAAAGGGCTGTTAATGGTCAAGCATCAATGATAAGCATAAGAATAACATGCAAGTCATTCACAAGATACATGAGTGCTCATAATTCAATTTATATAGAAATGTATCTATTGAGCCTCATAGCACAAAGAGTAAAATTATATTGATGGATCGAGTCTGTAACTGAACTTGATGAGTGTTTATAGCATGTTGATGAGAAAAGACTCAAGATAGTGTATTATCTTTGGACTACGCGCAAAATGATCCTATTTCTTTTGTATGAAGCACTAATAGTCCCTATTCTTTGATAAAGTGGTGAACTTTTAGTCCTAACTTTAACATCGTTGATCTTTTAACAGATACAAAACCTACCTGCTGTGGATGAAAGCAAGAACATTGCATATATGCCCTGGAATTTTCAATGAAGCTAGTCCCAATAAATGAGGTAAGATGTGTAGGATTTTATGTGAAGTAATTTACAAGTACATTTTTGTTCTTGTTCTATCTCTTTTTTTTTATGACAAGGGAAATCCGTATCCGCTACGCTTTGGGTGTGCACCAGGTAAAATCTGCCGCTCCTATGTTCTTGTTCTATCTTTATGGAACTGTCCTTTTTAATGGTTTCAATTGAATGTGAGACGCAGAACTTGCCAACCGTAGCAAGCTCTTGTCCGTGGATTTTATATATTGGAATAATAGGGTGTTTGGATAGGCTTATTTTTAGGTGCTTTTGACTTTTATGCACTTCTTAATTTTTAATGGTGTTTGGCAAAGACAGAGAATGCTTTAAGCACCTTAGTTTAATCTTAAAAAGTACACAAAAGAAAAAAAGCCAAAAAGGCAAAAGTAGGAAGGTACCTACTTTTGGCTTTTTAACTTTTAAGTACTTTAAAAAAATATATCCAAACACCCCCTAAGTCCTATGTGGGGAAAATGAAGAGGATGAAGTAGTGTAAGCAAGGAATGGGTCGTTTATATAGTTATTTTAGATACACGGTCAGTCTCTGCTTACTTGAGTAAACTACATCAAACAAAGAGAATTTACAATATTTACGTTAATATTCATGGAAGAATAGTCTGATCAATTATTTGTAGATCTTAGGTTTGATATTCAAACAACTAAATGTTGACGGCAAGAGCAACTATCATATATACTAAAAATTGTAATGATGTCAATTTTATTGAGCATGTATAAAGTTCAAGGGGCATGCATACTGCAAATCACTTTCTAGTTGTATGCTAATGAACATTTGTAAAAGATCTTCAGTAGAGAATTATATACTTTTGTTGAGATATTCTATCTTTTACTAAATGTGGTAATACTTACTAATCCATGCATAAATTTACAGAGGCATATGATCTGGGAGATTTTATCATAACCAGCTCAATTTACAACTTTTGACTTGTACTAAGCATCACCTGGTCAATAACATTTTTATAAAGGACGAAACTAGTCAATAGAATATCTATCCGTCTAACAAGCAGCCTTGCTGGTACAATGAACATCGAAACATTCAGCTAGAAACATATTTACATACTAAGTAATTGCAGGTGAGAAACCAATTGTCCTCAACTTGTTACGGAAGACTAGGAAGACCATGTTTATAAACAACTAAAGTGCAAAGACTGAAGAAACATAATACTATAAAAAGTTCTCTAGGGAATCTAAACAAAATGTTTCTATCTTCCTTCATTACATAGGTCCTGTTCTTGGAGAAGTCACTAAGACTTATCTGGTTGAAAATCCACAAGCACATCATGTGGAAAAAAATGATTCAAGGGAATATCGAGAACAAAAGAAGATACCGACAAGATAACCATATACCTTTAGTCTACATGTATATATTTTCGCTACAGGTGGTCAAAGTTAAGAGGGAAGAGAAGAATGGAAGTTAGAGATTAAGAGAAACATCAGAGGGGTGTATGACTGCTAAAAAAGCTTCACGATGAATAAGATTATGACTGAAAGTTCACCACTTTAACAAAGACTTAAGGATTGTTAGTGCTCCTGGAAAATTTTAAGCCTAAGTCTAAATATAGTGGACTATTTTGAGTGTTTTCTTGCATGTTGAGGAATAATTGAGGAGAGATTAGAGAAATTGAGTCTTATTTGAGAAAGGCGGAGACATTGTTGGCTGATATTGACAAAAGATGGCTTATTTGGTGAATATACAGAATAGTGAAGTTTCTAGGGTCATTAGACGTCCATCTAAGTACGTGAACTCCTCGTGGACAGATGATGGTCGACCAAAGCGGAAACAAATTATTTTGGTACTCATCCTAATTCATGCGACAATGGTTTATGTTAATCTTGTATAGTGATCGAGAACTAGTCTTAGGCGAAATTGAAGAAAACCCTAAATTCAATAATCAAACTTTAGAAATTAATATGATTGTGCTTCAATCAACAGTGCTTCATGGGTTCTTTATGCTTTCAAAAAAGAATCTTCGTTGAACAAACAAGAGAATCTAAAACATAGTCCATTTTTTACAGATAAAAGAATGTTTGTTAAACCTATAAAGTTGCCCTCACTTTAACACTACATGAAATTATCTATGTATTATTTTCATGCATCATCATAAAATTTCAATGGTGATAGATGAAGTGTCTAGAAAAGTGACCTTTGGTTAATGTCGTCAACATAAACAAGTATAACAAACTTTGTTGTTTTCTATAAAAACACAAAACATCCACCCTATTTGATTTTCTTTGTATAAGGAATATGAACAAGTTTACTGAAATTTGTAAATTCTTCAAGCATTTTGAATTTTTCAGGAATTTTCATATAAATTTTGTCAAGTGACAATATCCACCGCTAAATGCATGACATCCTTTGATGCCTGGACTGTTGTCCTATAAGCTGACAGTTACAAAGATGCATGATGCATTATTTTACTTGATAATCGTTTCTGCGTCAATATGCTTAAATTGACATAATATTTCATTCTTACAATCTTTTACAATATTGTGCGCTATATTGTATCAATATATTGTGTATGAGCTATCATTTTGTATCAGCTCATAATGCGACTTAATTTATTGAGATCTCATTACTTCATTGTTTCAGGTCTCTAAAGCTCTCATGAGGTTTCATAAGTCATAGGCTCTTCAATAGCACATTGCTTCATTATGATCTTTTTGTTTTTTTCCTAAGGATTATTACAATTGGAACCAATGGTTTACGATGCGTCATGCATGTTGTAGACTTTGTCCTTCTTGGATATTGAATAGAAGTTGTTCCAGCTGAAATATGAGATTAATTTTAGGGTCAAAAACTGTTTCTAGCATTTGACTTGAATTATCTTTTAAATGATTATCATACGGATGATAATTCACGACATAATTCTTAGCTGCTTATTACTTCTCCCTTATGTTAGAATAACTAACATATCCCAATCTACTTTGGACAATCCATCTTTGTGCATCATGATATATCTTTTTATCATATATCGCACATCAAAGGTTATTAGATGGAAAATATTTGGTTCTTGACCTTGAACCAATTTAGAGGGGGCAAATTCATCACAATTTGTTGGTCTGGTTCATACAAGTGTTGTTGTATATGATACATCATACCATAGATCAAAACACACAGTTTTGTCCTCATGAACAATGGTTCAGCTATTTATCGGAGGTATATAATATCAAACCAGTTTAAATATAAATCAGCATTATCAAGATGAACTATCGTAATTAACATTATTTGAGAACTCTACCCTTAACTCTAGCAAACAACTTTGTGAAAATCAAACTACATATTAACAATTAGCGCACATGTGATCATCTTATATATGCATCTATTTACTGGCGCTCTTTTTCTATTATTTCTTTCTGCCATATCCTTACTATCAGGTTGGTTACACCTACAACCGAAATGGAAATCGAGCGTTTTCTGGTTCAAAAATGCCGAATCTCGTCTGAATCATCATTTGTTAGGACTCTTTGGTGTAAGTTCCTTGGCTTGGACAGGACATTTAGTCCATGTTGCTATTCCTGTATCCAGAGGGGAGTACGTTCGGTGGAATAATTTCTTAGATGTATTACCGCACCCCCAAGGGTTAGGCCCACTTTTTACAGGACAATGGAATTTTTATGCTCAAAACCCCGATTCAAGTAGTCATTTATTTGGTACCGCCCAAGGGGTGGGAATGGCCATTCTAACTCTTCTCGAGGGATTCCACCCACAAATGCAAAGTTTATGGCTGACTGATATTGCCCATCACCATTTAGCTATTGCATTTATTTTTCTTGTTGCTGGTCATATGTATAGAACCAATTTCGGGATTGGGCACAATATGAAACATCTTTTAGATGCACATATTCCTCCGGGGGGACGATTGGGGCGTGGACATAAGGGTCTTTATGACACAATCAACAATTCGCTTCATTTTTCAGTTAGGCCTTGCTCTAGCTTCTTTAGGGGTTATTACTTTGGTAGCTCAACACATTACTCTTTACCTGCTTATGCATTCATAGCACAAGATTTTACTACTCAAGCTGCATTATATACCCACCACCAATATATCGCAGGATTCATCATAACAGAAACTTTTGCTCATGGAGCTATATTTTTCATTAGAGATTACAATTCGGAGCAAAATGAAGATAATGTATTGGCAAGAATGTTAGATCATAAAGAAGCTATCATATCTCATTTAAGTTGGGCTAGCCTCTTTTTGGGATTCCATACCCTGGGACTTTATGTTCATAATGATGTCATGCTTGCCTTTGGCACTCCGGAGAAGTAGATGCACGTGGTTCCAAGTTAATGCCAGATAAAAAGGATTTCGGTTATAGTTTTCCGTGCGATGGTCCAGGACGAGGCGGTACTTGTGATATTTCGGTATGGGACGCGTTTTATTTGGCGGTTTTTTGGATGTTAAATACTATTGGATGTGTTACTTTTTATTGGCATTGGAAGCGCATCACATTATGGTAGGGTAACGTTTCACAGTTTAATAAATCTTCCACTTATTTGATGGGCTGGTTAAGGGATTATTTATGGTTAAACTCTTCACAACTTATCAATGGATATAACCCTTTTGGTATGAATAGTTTATCGATTTTGGCATGGATATTCTTATTTGGACATCTTGTTTGGGCTACTGGATTTATGTTCTTAATTTCTTGGTGTGGATATTAGCAGGAATTGATTAAAACTTTAGCATGGGCTCACGAACGCACACCTTTGGCCAATTTGATTCACTGGAGAGATAAACCAGTGGCCCTTTCTATTGTACAAGCAAGATTGGTTGGATTAGCTCACTTTTCTGTAGGTTTT